>JASCZW010006515.1:0-92580 GCA_034211315.2 Aedes japonicus
GGATAACTACAATTCACTTAGTTTGACATAGGTTTTACATGAGTAGTGAATATTTCGCAAAGCCAAAAATAGTCGTCAAATATTTTTGCTAAATTGCAATTTTCCTGTTATTCAGTTGAAATGAAAGTTGTAAGTTTCTATACATGTTTTATATGATTTGTTCAACTTTAAGTGCTTGTCATTTTGCCATCAAATTCACATGATATTTTTCCTCTTTTGAAAAACTATGGTGTGATCAATGAAACGATAGAGAAAAATACGCAAAAAAAATGATCCACTTTTTAACTAGATAATATAACATTCTTCAATATTTTGTGTAACCACTCTTGGCTTCAATTACAACTTGGCATCTTTGTGACTTGATTGAACAAGTTTAGCAGTCGTTTTTAGTATAATTTGTCCCATTCAATAGCAATTACTTGTCGATATGGCTGAATGCTTGTTAAATGTTGTTCTTGAACCTTAATTTTCAAAATAGACCACAGATGTTCTATTGGTATCAGGTTAGGTGACTGTGCTGGCCACTTCAAAACTTCATTTTTCGTTCGTTGAACCATTGCGATTCCAGTTTTAACATAAGCACTGGGTCCCCATCTTGCTGGAATGTGTATTTTTGGCGTATTTTCAGTTTTCAGACGATTGCTGGAAGTTTTCGCTTCAACATGTCCAGATACACTTCTTTTACCATTATTCCGTTAATGAAATCAAGCGCTTCAACACCATACAATGCCATCGAGCACCAAATCATGTCCCTACCTGCATAGACAGTGCTGATCTGACTGTCCTTATTTTGAGTATCACGGGTGAAGTGAACTTTGTGATAAGCCCGGTAACTTTACTGGATAGTCAAAAATTCAGTAGACTTAACCCTTTTTGCTCTGGCGATGAAAAATCTACACCTCGGCCCAGCATCATCGCTCATCTACTCATCTGATGACAATTGGTCTTCGTCGGGACAGTTTTTCGATAAGTTCTTTCAGCACCATGTATAACTGTTCCATAGAGGGTGCATGGCAACTACATTCATTTATACCGATGAGCTTACAACTCCTGCTTAAATACTTAGATAAAAAAACATTGCATTTTCTGCGTTATCTAATGCACATAAAGGGTATGCTAGATTTGACAGAAAATAATAAGATATTTCATGTAAATTTGTGCTAGATAACGTCTAAATCTAGCCTGTTGTACGAAAGATTGCCTACATTGATGTATGGCGCATGAAAGATTGTAAACAATTTTGTTTTTTTACGCCTCCATTAGCTTGGAATTGAACGAGAAGAAATTTTACGCGGATGTTAATTTTTTTCTTATTTTACGCGGTTGTTAAAAATGCGCGTAAAATTTGCCCTCGTTTATTTTCAAACCAAAGAAAGTGTTAACAATGAAATTGTTTGCAATTTTAGATGTGGCTTACAACAATGTTTGCAATCTTTCATACAACAGACTAGATTCAGGCGTATCTGGCTTAACGCAGAAAATTACCAGTTTTTTTCAAACTGTGTGACTGTAATCTTTCGTTTGTTCGCCCGTTCAACCAATCATCTTCAAACTTTCAGGGAGTAAAGTAAAACATGTTATGAATATTTTCCCATGTTCGTTTTATTCAATTTCAATTTCATATTTAATTACAAGAACCTTCTTCTTTACACTACTCGTAAGGTACAACATTTTGACCAACTTTTTTGCGTGATGATAAATTTTTTCTTCATGATGACTGAAAATCTGACGTGTGAAAATTTTCTGCAGCGTAAAATTATGATTTTAAAACATTTTAATATCGTGAAAGCTGCTCCAAAAAGTGTGTGCAAAGTTTAATTTTTTTTCACTAAGAGGACGACCCGTTTGAACAGGTTTTATGAAGATATTTTGGTGACCAGTGTTGTGGTCAAAAATTCACCGCCGGGCGCAGTGAGAAGTGTCTTGGAATGATTAGGACTGTAGACACATATACGTACAGCTGGTACAGGTTCTCGAATAGGAAGTGCTTCTTTCGCAGAGCAATAAGCAATTGCATCAGGAACCCCTCGATAGTGGCTTGATGGAAGAGCAAACGATGGACCTCGGTACTTAAAAATATACACTGCGGTAGTAAATAAGTGCGAGAGGAGTTTGTAGGATAATGTGACGTGTATAAATTGTGATCCCGTTTTTATTTTTCAAACCGAAATTGTAAAAAAGGAGAAGAAACACGTGAAACATACTTCTTGTATTTTATAGTGTGTTTGAGTTGATAAGAAGGAAGCTAAGTTCATAAAGAAATTATTTGTGAAGATAGCCAACAGCTAGATATTTGTGGTACCTTTTTCTTGAAACAGCCCAGCACGAAGATGCGGATTTGCTGTGCGTTTGAATAGTAATATTTGAACGCTGAGATTAAGTGCTTTTGTAGCCGAACTGATATGATTCCGTTGACGCTCGTCTAGCAGACCATCTACGATTAGGACTGCGAAACAAAACGGCATTGAACTGACGACTGAATTGGTAAGCTCGTTCTATTTTTACTCATTATGTCTAACCGGTTCCAAACATTTGAAGCTCTTTGCAAACCATGATTATGTGTATGTTTGAGTGTGCGCAGCAATCCAAGAAATCTGACAAGTTCTCTTTCAGTACCCGTTCTTATATCTTTAGACATTCTTCTCTTTTCAGAGAGCGAGTAATGGCGCTATAACCATAAGCCATATGCAGCTAGGACTATAGTTAATGCTAAAGCCCCAACCGTTTGAAGAGGAGAAATGGAGCATCACTTAACCTTCTTAGACAAGATGCTCCCAACGACCATTTTTGAATACATTTTTGTTCTGTACACCAAACAGGGCATTCTGTTCAACTATTCTCTCCGACTATTCATTTCCTTTTTCCTTTGATATCTACTGAAGGCTACGTGGGTTCCCCGTGTCTTCTTAAGGTAGATACCAAATCCTCCCTATCACCAACGGTTGCATGGACGTGGCCAGGTGAGCGATCGAGGAGTGTCTTCGTGGACACTATTGCGTGAAGAAACGTATCAGTAACTGATTTCATTTCATGGTGGCATGCAATGTCTTCAACGAATTATTCGTCATCGTAGCTCCATCCACGAGGTGTGCAAACGTCAATGCTAATGCTAATGCTAATGATAATCCATTTTTTCTTCATGATGACTCAGTACTTCAATTTGCCGCAGTTCCGGTGCGTTTATGGGGTTGAGATGCTTCGTCACGATATTGACCTCCTTAGCCTTGTACCACTCCAAAACCTCTTTCGAGGAATGGCACGAGACTAAATCCGGCCAGAAAACCGTAGGACCATCATGTGACCTCAGAAGAGGAAGTAAACGCTTTTGACTCTATCTTCGCAACGATTGCACATCTGGTAGTGAAACTTACACAGCGTAAACAAATACACATTGAACTAATTCCACCCAAAATTTCAATAGAAAATACCCAACTGGTAAAAAGTTACAGCCATTTAAAAACTGTGCAATTTGATTCCGTACAACCTTTGCCAAAGTTATAGCGCCTTATCTAGCTCACTGAAAATAAGATTGAAATTTAAAATTTACAGAATAATTCATTTAGTTCTGTGTTCTCTTCTGAAAATTTCGTGCTTCTTATTGATGTCCAAATAAAGTGCAGAACAGAAGCAACGCGCAGCATCAAGGGCCCGGAAATTGTATTCGCGAGTTTTGCAGCGACCGGATGCATGTGTTTTGGTGGAGACTCAAAAACCCTTCCAGCGAGCTTCCAGGTCCAGAATATTACACTGCCGTCATAGGAGAGGATGTAGGCAATGCAGACAACTCAATTCAAGTGGAAAAATTTAGTCGAAAAGTGCTGGCATGGCAAGTAATATGAAGTCTACCATTTTTTACGCTTCCCGAACAATCAATACGGAAATCTATCAATTTGAGTGTCTCCAAAAGGTTGCTGGCTTATCACTTGTCCGGAACTTGATGAAAAGTGTTGGCTCAAAAATTCTCAAATTCGTGAGAGAATAATAATAATTTCACCCAGTCTTCACAATGTTCTAGTTAAATCCCGTTCAATAAAGAATCATCCATTTGTTCGAAGAAACCATCATTTTTACATGATTTGAACTTTTGAGCTTTCACTTTTAAAAAAAAAAAACACTATTTAAACAAAAACTTTTTTGAGGGTATTAGTAGAACGATTGTGATTGGGAAACTAGGAAAATTTAAAATTAACACTTCATTTCATCACTTTTTAAAAATAAAAAATAAAACATTGAAACACTTTTTCAAATTTTCGCTAGTAAACGCGAGCAAATTCCTTTAAATTCCACTACGAGCTTATATTTCGACAGATAGGCCTAACATGTGGATAACATATTTTCGATACAGTTCTCATTCATTACACAGAAGGATCGCAGCAAGCCGTGCTTAGAAACTGACGTGTTTTGTTTTTGCTGCGTCGTTTTCGCGGAAAATAAAATCAAAAATATATTCGAAATTCAACCTAAACGAACAGTGAAATCATAAAATCTCCACGTGTTTTGTGTGAGATGTAGTGAAATTAATCGATTCCGTGCAAACATTTGTGATGGTCGGTAGTTTTTCCCCGTTTTTTTGTTTTTTGTGCTTCGCCCCCGTACCCGGAGGAAAAGTTAATAGCAGCTTCGTTGTGTTTGTTAGTGCTGTTAGTATTGTGCCACGCAGCCATAAATGATTAAAATCGAGTATTTTTTGGCTTTTTCGCGAGTGACATGATGATTATAAGCAGTTTAGAAGTCGATATAGAGTCGCCTCATAGCGAGGGATTTTGATTGTTGGCAGTGTGTGGGGAGAGAAAAATGAAAACCAGTGCAATGTAGAAAACGGCCATTTGCTGGTCAGAAGCAAAAAACGAAGTTAACGCGCATGCGCGCGTGAGTGACTGGCATATAATTCCAGATGCACTCACTCACCACATGGTGTACAGATGGAGAGCTGTGAAGTTTTTTTTTTTTTTTCGTTGAACAATGGTTGTGATTTTTCAATATTTTGATTTTTTGTGATAAATTTTCTCAGAAGTGTTTTTTACCTGTGATTTTCATTGTGCGCGAAGTACTTATTGTATTCACGCTGTTCCTTTCGAAAAGGATGATGTGAAAATATTTGCAGAATAGCAGAGTGCTACTTCTGTAGAGACATAAATGCAACCTTCAGCATCCAGGGAAGCCGTCCAAATGAAGACTGAAGATCAGCAACAATATCCGGTGAGATCTTTCTGAATCTGAACGATACTGCTAAATACATGCCATCATCAAAACAATATGATTTGATGATGGAAGTGTATGCACAGTACCAATATCCATTTGAAGTTTGTACTGTGTTTATGCGGGGCTTGTTGTAAGTGAAAGTGACCTTGGAATGAACGTGAGTAACCAGGCATTCTGAAATGGGTCACTGGAACGCAACAGAGCTATCACCTTCCAATTCCCGGGCTAAAAATGTTTGTCGAGTCGACAACAGTTCGCTTAACTGTAAACATTTTTCTTCCATAAAATCACTGCCGGACGGTGAGCGTTGGATTGTATATACACACAGTCCTCATTCACTACACAGAAAAAAATCTGAGTTTTCATTGTGATCTAAACATCAGAGCTTATAAAATTGTATTTCCTCCTATAAGAAGCAGCAACTTGCTTTCGTATACAACATTTTTTTTATTCATGAATGATATGTCCCAGAAATACACGGTTTATAATATTATTTTGTAAGTTTTGTGACGCTCCTTTTATGTGCATGACATTGAAAATAAATTCACGCTACTTTTTCGACCTGTGTATCGTCGCCGTCTTACGCCTTTTAACCAGGTCGTCGGTGGCTCCGAAATGGTTCATCAGAGCACTTTTTATCTTCTCTGCCGTTGTTATCTCCACAGATCTTTATACTCGATAACTGTCTTTGATCCTAGGAACTTTGCCAAACTGCTTTTGCAACTGCAGCATGTTTATTAGCGGCCGTGCCTTAGCATACAAGTAGGTCATACGAAAACCCCTAGGAGAAATCGTCCATCGCACAATGGTTCGAATAGTACCAATAGGTGCGTAAAAGGCTCTTTGGAAGATCATATTAGCGATAGAGTATCTTAGGAGAAGTTTCCCAAAATCAACTACCGTAATAAATCTCTGTTTTGAATTTTGCACAAGCAGCGTTGCCTTATTTTAATTCCCAAAAACAGAATGCCACATCAGCCTTCGTGAGTGGTATCCTTGCTCTTAAAAATTGCCTTTTTATCTGGTGAAATGCTATCATTACACATTTTCGTAAAATGCACGAAATGAACTTCGTGATCACCAGCCAATCGCTGTTTCTCTTTTATACCGTACTCATGCCTGATGGTGTTTCTGCTGGTATGGGCGGGAATAATTTATCTAACTCAAAATAACAATTAGAGCGCTGTCGAGACCTATAACTTCATGCTCATTAATCAAATCTATTCTCACGAGTCAGCGTGGCCTAGTGAGATCAACCACGGATTCAGAATCAACACTTTCCAAATATTCAGGTTCGAACCCCATGTCAGAAACATTAAATAAAACGCTGGACAACTCCACGTGGTAGCGCTTTTTTTGTCAATTACATTTAGAGTCGATAAAGTAGACCTGTCATCCTTCATGCCATCACCAGAGAGACGTTTCTTTTTAATTTGTGACCACATATTCGTAGCTCTTTTTATTGTTTTTGTACAATGTACGAATGTTCTTTCTGCGTCAACAAAATCTTCGTTCTTTTGAAAGTTGTACGTGCCATTAATTACGAATGTATCTTCCTAAAAAGAACAAATCAGTTTCGTTGCAGAAAACAACGAATGGATTTGTGAGTATTACCGTCAATTTTGTAATATAAACTAAAATTAACTTTCAGTGTATAAATCGTTCAAAATCGGCTCGCAAGCATTATTTAAATTACTTTATTCTTTTAAAAAAAAACCCTTGTGAGTGGCCTCAACAGCATCCTTCTGTTAATTTAAATCGGTTCTCATTGACCCTCAAACCTTTTTTAATAACCTTTCCAGTGAGTATCCTTCATCCCGAACAATACCAACTTCACACTTTGTGAGTTACTCCACTAGCAACCTTACTGTTGGTTTGAATCTCTCAATATTGGCCCTGGAACGATTAAAATACTCTTGTCTTCCCAGGCACAAACAACACTCACAATTTGTGAGTTGACACAACAGCATCCTTACTGTTGGTATAAAGGGCGAACACGAAATTATTGCGACACCGAAAATGTCATGCCAATTTTCTTATAATGTTTAGAATCAAACCTAAATTTTAGGGTAGTTTTATACATATATTTACTTCAAAAATCAAAAGAAAATTTAATCGATGGAGCCTTGAGTGTAAAATTGAACGCATTTTCGCTTGATGCCCTCCATCAAAGTCTTTATAGTGTCACCAGTTTCTCAGTTTTTTTTTCCATTTTCTTAACATGTCCTTCTCGTCTTTGACTGTCTTCTTGCTCTTCCGAAGTTCCCGCTTCATCATTGCCCAGTACTGCTCCACCGGGCGCAGCTCCTGACAGTTTGGCGGATTCATGTCCTTTGGAACAAAATGGACAGAATTGGCCTCATACCACTCCAGGACACTTTTAGAATAGTGGCATGATGCCAAATCTGGCCAAAATAGCGGAGCTTTGTCGTACTGCTGCAAGAACGGCAAAAGGCGCTTCTCGAGGCACTCAGATTTGTAGATCTCGCCATTTACTGTGCCCCTTGTCACGAAAGGCTCACTCCTGGCCTGTCAAATGAGATATTTGGAGGCGAACTTCGACATTTTCTTCTTCTTAAATTTGTCGTCCACATAGAACTTGCTCTTGCCGGTGAAAAACTCAACCCCGGAATTTGCTTAAAATCGGCTTTTATATACGTTTCGTTGTCTATCACACAGCAGCCATATTTTGTCAGCATCTTCTCGTAGAGCTTCCGTACCCGAGTTTTAGCCGTCGATTGTTGCCGCTCATCGTGGTTTGGGAAGTTCTGTACCTTGTATGTATGTAGTCCAGCTCTCTTCTTTGCATTCTAGACGTAGCTCTGCGACATGCCGATCTTTTTAGCCAAATCACGGCTTGAGACGTTGGGATTTGCTTTAATCATCCGCTTCACCTTTCCTTCCGTCTTTTTGTTCTCCGGTCCTGGTTTGCTTCCAGCTCCTTTGCCGTGGTCCAACGTCAACCGCTCCTGGAACCGCTTCAACACTCTGGAGACGGTTGAATGGTGAATGTTCAACATTTTTCCCAACTGCCGGTGCGACAGGTCAGGAAATTCCAGGTGTTTGGAAAGAATTTGTTCTCTCGACTCGCGTTGGTTCACCTCCATTTTCGTTGAATCGAAAAACACGACTTCGAGTTTGACAGCATGTAAACAATACACATCAATGAGAAAGTGTGCAAAATTTGGTTGATTTTTACCCAATGGTAAAAAGTTATGCCCCTGTTGAATGTGTCGCAATAATTTCGTGTTCGCCCTTTACTCTGCCTTTCAGGTATTACTAAAACCTTGTGTTCACAATATGAACTAAAACCACCATGACACTTTGTGAGTGATCCCAATGACATCGTTACGGTTGGTTTGTGCACCTCTTCAAAACTAACTGAATGGAGAATAATGTGAAAACCAAAAATTGACAAGAGTTCCGTCTATCGTTTCCCAGTATGAACCCTGCTGCCAATCGCTTTAATCCAATATTCCAGTAATTTCTCGTGAAGATGCTTAGGATTCCTCAACTTCCAACAAAGCGAATATCACGTCAATACATTCCCTGCCCTTTTCTTATTTGATCTGCATCCGGGCGGGCCAGCGCCGGTATTGTCTTAATTTAGGATCATAAGTTTTTACACATTGAGGATGTATGCTAGTCCCAAGCATTATCTGTTGGTTCTCTGTGTGATTAAACCTGATCTGGCAGTAATGAAGAAGCAACTGCCGGCTGTTAATCATGCTGGTTAAAAAGTAACGTGTTCACAATTGAAAGAACCCGACAATTGAAACGAAACAAAAAAGCCTCCAGTTCAATAAACTGGGAAATTGCAACGAGTCCATCCAACGCAGGTTTCATATATCGGCTAAAACATCGTTGCGTAATTATCAGCTCTATGATACGCTGGCTGCGTAAACCTTTGTCCTCTTCTTTTTAAACTCTTGACCTGGTTTTGATTCTCCTCCTATTCGACAATCAGTTTTAAAAATTGCCAAATCAATTGGCCAATGTTCTGGAGAAATGTCACCACAACGGTCTTGTAATCTTCCTACCATTTCTTAGTCGCTGTTAAGTAGTAGCAAGATTCTGCGAAATCGAAGCCACAAAACAGGATTGCTTTAGAATGATGTCTCTGATGACGTCACAGACGCTTTTTATGACACTCTTGGATGTTAATTTCACTGTTTAGTTATATACCCAGTTGTGAGAAAAGGTGGCTTGCCATACTAGATACTTTTTGACAAATGTTTCAATTTCCTGTTCCTTAAACTTTAGCTCTTTGTGGTGTAGACTTCATTTAAAAGAATTTGTGAAAATCGGCCTTGACATCGGCCGTACAGCCAGTATGTTTGGTTAATTCCGAATCATATAGTTTTGGGCCCTCCTTTGCTCTTTCAAGCCCTGCAAATCAAGTTTGATCTGTGCTTTGCATGAATTCAGACCACATCTCACTCTAATGTCTTGTACAGTTGAATTAGCCGCAGCTACATTCCTATCAACATCTTTCTCGACTTGTTTTTTGCGCATTCTCCTTTTCAGATGCTTAATATACTTCCGTTGGACTGTTATAGTGTGCAGATATTGGTTTCTTACACTTGAGACTGTTTTCTGTAACACACCAATAAAATGTGCGACAATTTTCTGAAAACCTTCGGAGTTTTATAGCTATTTGTGAAAAAATAGATTTCACACTTACTGTTGCCGAGACGCCATTTTGAAGACTGTAAGTCTAAAGTAAACATTTTTTGCATAACTGCTAACAAATATAATTTGTCAAACCATAATCGATTGAATAGAATACATGTCGTCACATTGTGCTTTGTCAGAAAATTATTTATTATCATTCTAAATAACTCATATCAATCATGGCTGGATAAAAAAACCGCATTCCTGCTTTAAAGACCTGTTTTTCATTAATTTGAACAAATCGAAAAACTCTAAATGGTTTCATTGTTACCGTTAAATTAATTGAATCTTTTGTAACCACACGGTCACAATAGATCCTGGTAAAACAAAACAATACTATTTTACCATTCATTGGTATCGTTGCATTGGTGTGGGGTTTTCCACATGAACAATGTTATACAAATTTCCAGGTAAAAAACGCAAAAACATATCAGCCGCAAAGCTCGTTGCAGATACATACATTCTCTTAATCCCATAGCATTGGCTATATATAGTTTTATCACCCACCGGCTTGCCAATCATACTATTATTCCAATACAATTACAACTACTACAGGTAAACAAATGCCCCATTCAATTCCATGTGTTCACGAACTACGCGACTTCCAATGGAAAGCATCTCTGGCGTCGCACTCTAGATCTCTAGCTATATCCTTCTTTCCCCCACGTCCCCCAGAGACAAACCTGAGCCGTTGGAAAATAATGCTACGTTCGTGCTTTCCATGCAAAATGACTCCCCAGGATCACTCATATCATCGCGTGCAGCAGTGCTAAATGTCACGCTGTCAGTAGTGGATAGTGGCTATGGAATGAATTTAAGCACTTAGTCATTTTGCTCGATTGATCAAAAGTTATGCGCTTGAGTCCCACTGTTCGGCACATCGTGACAAATGATTAGATGAATGGATGGATGGAAGAGCACAGTTAGCCTGCGGATGAAGCGATAGCACTCGGGTGTCGCGCGATGCGTTCGGCCGGCAGTGCTCTGAGCTTCAGGTACGGATGGTGTTAGCGAAAGGTCGGTCACCAGTTCCAGTTTTCCACGTGATGGCATCAACGGACACGCAGTAGTCTGAGCAAGATCAGTGTGTGAACTTGCACACACCGCAAAACGACCTAAAGCAGAAGCTACCAGCGAGCTACGTGGAGGTCAGTTTGCCAACCAAAGATATCCTGCTCCGGTCGTGCCACACACTAGTGCTTGCTGTTAGTACCTTTCTAGGAAGGCAGCAATGAAACAGGATCACGTATCTTTCTTGCTTTTTGTGCGTGCATATGGTACGATAATAAATCTTCAGCACGTTTGTACACACTTTGCCTAGAAGGCGCATAAGATAGGGGCCGTTTTTGTTCTAGGAGATTGAATTTTCACGCCATTTCAGCGAGCAAAAGGAGCACGACTGAACGGTGTTCTACGCTGCAGGGTGGACTTTCTGTCGCAAAATTCTGAATTATGCCTCTCAATGGCCAATGAAAATTTAATGACCCTAACTGGATTGAAGGTATGAGATCTTACGAAAAGTTTAAGCATGTCAAAGGGCTGTTATTACATGCTGTTTCTGGATGTGATGATTTCGAATTATTATCTCGCTTTGACGCTATTAATGCTCATATATTTAGTAGAGTCACTTGCTTGCACAACATACCATAGTTGCTTTAATAACAGCACTAAAACCATGTGTTCAAAGGGCACACATCCTAATTCAACAAGTATTGGGATAACTCGAGGGCACTATCCCAAGTAACAATTTTAATTTTATTTCAGCCGTATAGCACTCCTACCGGCTGTGTTGATAAAACTATTTTCAAAATTGTTTTATCTACCAACAACACTATGCTTATTTAAAGCCGAAATTTGTAAAAAAAAAATGGCTCAGTCTATCGACGGTTGTGAAAACAACTTAATAAAACTTTTGTAAGAGCATAAAGATTTTGAAAATGTTCTAGTAAAACACTTTGAGAACCTTCATAAAACCTAGAATACGGCTGCCATGAAAACCAGAATACGGCCAACTTTACTGTGATATCGTGGTTGGTTTTTGTTGTTCTGCTTTGTTCGATTCTCTGCTCTTCTGATTCATTTAGCAGTGAATAGTTTCTGAGGTAAAAGTTCCAGTGTTTTGATTGAATTTTTGATTTGATTGATTTGATATTGATTTGGTTTTGAATTTTGTTTGATAGCAAAATATTCCTATCCAAATTATTTTTTTTCCAGCGTATCATGCTCCAAATATGCGCATTTCATGTTATGAGTCAAAATTGGCAACGATACGTGCTGAAAAAGAATGCTCCTCTGCAATTATGCGAGTTTACAACAACAAAAACAAAATTAAAACATATATATTCGAAAATTAATCATAAATTTTCTGAAAATTTATAGAATTCAATATGGTTATCTATAAGAATACTCAAATTAATCTCCGATCTAAATTTCTTTGGTCGGAGTAACTCACGATCAACAAATTAAGGCTAGTCCTTTGAAAAATTTCCTGAAGAACCGATTGAAATTAGTTTCGTTCGCCGCACAGCTCTGTGAACGAAGATATGGTCGATTTTACCCCGATTCCCCAATTATTGTTGGTTTATTAAAAAATTACATTGTTCGGTTTGACTCAAGATCAACAAAATAAGGCTAGTAGTATGTAAAATTGCCTGAAAAAATAATTGAAGTTGGTTTTATTAACCGCACGGCTCTGTGAATGAAGATGTGGCTGATTTTACCCTAATATCCATAGTATTTTGTGTGATTCAGACATTTATTTGTTCGGTGTATTTACAGCAACAAAAAAGGCTGATCCTGTATAAAATTTCTGGCCAATCGATTGAGTTACATCCACCGCACGGCTATGTGTAATGAAGATATGGCAGATTTTACCCTGATTCCCCTAACATTTTCGTTGTTTTTTCAGCAATTTTTTGTTCGGTGTTTTTCTAAAGCAACAAATTAAGGTAAGTCCCATGTAAGTTTCCTGGAGACTGGATTGGAGTTAGTTTCACCACTCTGTTAATGAAGATATGACACATAAAGGGTGATACGGTCAAAATTTGGTCAAGGGAAAACGCGTGTAAATCGGTGAAATCGTTTATTTAAAAAATCAAATTAAATTTCTTTCAAGTTCAATTAGTATAAAATTCAGGAAAAATATTCAGTTAGGCTTCCGCTTTTCCAAATCCGAATTGCCGGGCCTTACGCTTGACCCCTGCCATCAGATTTTGTACAGCCACCTTGTCCACCTTCTTCGCCGCAGAAAGCCAGTTTGCCTTGAACTGCTGCTCGTCCTTAGCAGTTTTTTTGGTCTTCTTTAGGTTCCGCTTGACAATAGCCCAGTATTTCTCAATTGGGCGGAGCTCTGGCGTGTTGGGAGGGTTCTTGTCTTTGGGAACCACCTGCACGTTGTTGGCGGCGTACCACTCCATGGCCTTTTTACCGTAATGGCAAGATGCCAAATCCGGCCAAAACAGTACGGAACAACCGTGTTTCTTCAGGAAAGGCAGCAGACGTTTATTCAAACACTCTTTCACGTAAATTTCTTGGTTGACAGTCCCGGAAGCTATGAAAATGCTGCTTTTCAAGCCACAGGTACAGATGGCTTGCCAAACCAGATATTTCTTTGCGAACTTTGACAGTT
Source organism: Aedes japonicus (assembly GCA_034211315.2). Classification (NCBI taxonomy): domain Eukaryota; kingdom Metazoa; phylum Arthropoda; class Insecta; order Diptera; family Culicidae; genus Aedes; species Aedes japonicus. Next base: position 13,505 of record JASCZW010006515.1, read on the forward strand.
TCGTGTGCTTGAAAATATCTGCTACCTTTCCCTTCCTTTTGCCGTGTAAAACTCCTGTCCCGGAAGCTGCTTGTAGTCGGCTTTGACGTAGGTTTCGTCGTCCATTACCACGCAGTCAAACTTCGTCAGCATCGTCGTGTACAGCCTCCGGGATCGCGCTTTGGCCGTCGTATTTTGTTTATCATCGCGATTTGGAGTCACTACCTTCTTGTAAGTCGATAGTCCGGCTCGTTTTTTGGCCTCGATGCATCGGTTGTAGACGATACACCCAGCTTATTTGCGGCATCTCGGAGAGATAGGTTAGGGTTTCGCTTGAAACTACCGGCAACTCTCTTTGTCGTCTCAGCGGCTTCCGGTTTTCGATTTCCCCGATCCAGACTTCCTGGCTGTCGACAAACGTTCCCCAAACACTTTTAATTACATTTGTAACGGTTGATTTGGCAACTTTTAGCGATTTTGCCAACTTTGCGTGCGAGTAGCTCGGATTTTCGCGATGCGCGAGCAAAATTTTGATACGCTGCTCTTCTTGCTTGGACGGCATTTTGACAACTGAAGAGTGAATTCCAAAATCAAAATAGGAGCAACATTCTACACACACACACCTTCAAAATGAGGGGTGTTCAGGTTTTTTAAATGCAAAATTGAAAGAAATACGTCAAGTTGATATTGACCAAATTTTGACCGTATCGCCCTTTAGTAAAAATGGCACCGCTCAAACAATCTTATGAATTCGTGAAAATGCTGTCTCCTGCCTACTTTATACTGTTCAGGTGCTTTAAGCTGACAGCAAGAATGAATGCAATAAACTTAGGGGAATCGGGGTAAAATCGACCATAACTTCGATCACAGAGCAGTGTGGTGAACGAAACTAATTTCAATCGGTTCTCAAATAAATTTTACAAAGGACTAGCTTTAATTTGTTGATCTTGAATTACTCCGACCAAAGAAATTTATGATAAATACAAAACTGTTATGGGAATCAGGGTAAAATCGGCCATATCTAAGTTCAAAGAGCCGTGCGATAAATGAAACCAACTTCAATCGATTTCCCAGGAAACTTTACAAACAACTACTATTACTTTGTTGATCTTGAGTCACGCCGAGCACAAAAAATTGTGAAAAACATGAAAATGTTAGGGGAATCAAGGTAAAATCAGCCATATATTCATTCACAGTGCCGTGCGGTGAACAAAACTGACTCCAGTCTATTTTCCAGGAAATATCGCATGGGACATGGGACTGGGACATATTTTGTTATTCTTGAATCATATTGAGCGAAGAAATTTCTGAAAAAAAAATATAAGAGGAATCAGGGTAAAATCAGCCATATCTTCATTCACAGATCCGTGCGGTGAATAAAGCAAACTTTAATCAATTTCTCAGGCAATTTTATAAAACACTAGCTTTATTGTGTTGATCTTGAGTCACACCGAACAAGGCAATGTCTGAATAACAAGAAAATATCAGGGGAATTGGCGTAAAATCGACCATATCTTCGTTCACAGAGCTGTGTAGTGAACAAAACCAATTCCAATTGATTCCTCAGCAAATTTTACAAAGGATTATATTTAACTTGTTGATTTTGAGTTTCTCCGACCAAAGAAATTTATGATAAACACAAAATTATTAGGGGAATCAGGGTACAATCAGCCATATTTACGTTCACAGAGTCGAGCGGTAAATGGAACTAATTTCAATCGATTTCCCAGGAAACTTTACAGAGAACTAGCATTATTTTATTGATCTAGAGTCACACCGAGTAAAGAAAATTGTGAAAAACAAGAAAATATTTGGGGAATCAGGGTAAAACCAACCATATCTTCATTCACAGAGCCGTGCGGTGAACGAAATCTACCTCAATCGATTTTCCTGGAAATTTTACATACGATTAACATCATTTTGTTGATCTTGAGTCACACCGAGCAAAGACATTTTTGAACAACAAGGAAGTATTAGGGGAACCAGGGTAAAATGAGCACATTTGCTCCCTAAGCAGTTTTGTGCGGCCAATGAAACCACGTCCATTCGATTCTTTGAAAATTTTCCTTCAAGTAAAGGTATCATTTACAAAAATCGTTCAACTCCGAACTGAGATATATAATTCTTTCGCGTTTCAGGCACTTTTTTTCCCGCTGTGCATCGGTTATAGTACGTATCAGCAACGGGTACCAAATAAAGTCAGAGATTTTAGGGATCATTTTCAATTAAAACTGAATAATCACGCATAGCCCTCCGCCGATAAAGAGTAGGTGAACCATGGCATCGAGCACTTCCGTTTTATTTAGAAGAAATGAACTCCACCGGAACATGGCTTTGTTCCACAAAACCAACATTTCCTCTGTAGGTCCGCCATTCTTCGGTGACAGCAAACACATATACCTACTATTGCCAGTTTCATTTAGCCGGACCACCCACTATTCACTCGGCCATAGCTCGAGGATTAATGTTTGTTGTACTCATATTTAAGCGATTGTGTGCCATCGTCGGTTTTTATTCCGTTTCATATAGGACCAAAGTGTACAGGTTTAGTTGTCCGACATACACACCCACACCCGCCCACCAACCAACAAGGATTGAACAAAATAATAAATGAGAAAGCATTCCTCGACTAGCCTGGCACTCGTTTCGCTGAAGCTTTGTACTGAAACAAGCAAAACAAGCAAAAAAAAAAACAACGCATTAAAAACTAGAATGAAACTAATTTTTCGGCACGATGCCCACTGGAAAATTAAAACCGTATATAAACGGACGCCATGTTTGCTTGTCGGCTTTAGGTTTTTATTTGTTTGCGTTATTTTAAGTGACCTGGTTGAAGCTTATTACGATTATAAATTGCAAACTGCTAGGCATGATGAGATCCTTCCAACCATTTGTATCATCTATATCATCAATCATGATGGTAACCAAACAGGTTATCACCGAAATCCGTCAGTTTGTCTTGGGATGATCCGTAAGGAAAATAAACACAATCATCACGATCCTGTGAGAAATATGGTCCCCCAGCTTGTACGTGGTTGGTGGCATCACGCCAAGGCAATTTCCCCCGTATAGTAAAAAAAGTGAATAAATATGCCTGTAGTGAGCGAGCAACAGCGTGAGAAAATCCCAGCGACATCCGTCGTTCCATACTTGGCGGCTCGCGTCGAAGAGAGAGTTGAGCCACTGCCATCGTATTTTTTTTTACGCCATCCTTTTTCTCCTCCACGGCGGCCCTCGCTGCTGGTTTCCACATCCTTTGTGGTTGTGTTCAGCAATCCGTAATAAATTGTCTTTATAAGCCTTGAATGATTTATGATTATTTAAATTTCTGTGCCTTTGGTGTATTGCTGTGGGACTAGCTTCCTGGTGGGCTAATAAAGCGAAATCGTTTCTCGTATCAGATCTTTAAGGAAATGGTTTGAATTACTTGATGTACCTTTATTTAGTGGAATTGGCCCATTCTTTGGAAATCTAAGCAGAAACCACAATTTTCTGATTGTTTTCTTAGCTCCGTGCGCTAACTTACACTGAAAATAAATTTTAGTTTATATTACGAAATCAAAGGTAGAACTCACGAATCTATTCATTGTTTTCTGTAACGAAACTGCTTTGTACGCTCATCACCATGAGGCACCAAGAGTGAACAACAATGTTTTTGGCTAGAATTGAAAGATATGAAGAGAAAGTTTTTTGATAGTTCCGCTAGTGTGCGGCAGGCTCGGAAACATAGCAGATGTTTTTAGGAAAATTGAGCGAAAAGGGCATGTGTACAGTGGTACTCGAACCAACGACATTTTTGCCTAACATCCCACTGCGGGGTAGGTTAAAGCACGGACTAAGTCCGCCACTTCAACAGGCCGTTACTCCTCGCACGGAGAATATATAAAAAATAACAATTAATGTATGCTTTGTACATTTAATGAAGCAACCTTCGTATTAACTGGCACACACGCAAATATCAAAACCACGAAGTATTTGTTGACAAAGAAAAAACATTCGTGCATTGTACGAAAACAATACAAAGAGCAACGAATGTTTTGTCACAAATTAAAAAGAAACGTCTCTCTAGTGGTTGCAAGAATGACTGATAAATCTACTTATTTAACCGACTCGAAATGTAATTGAAAAAGAAAAGTGCAAGCAAGTGCAGTTATACAGCGTTTTTTTTAAATTATTTCTGACATGGGATTCGATCCTGCAATTTTGGGAAGAGCTTTTACTGGTTGATCTCACTAGGCCATGCATGGTGACTTATGAGAAGATATTTGAATGATGAGTATGAAGTTATAACTCTCGACAGCGCTTTAATATTTATTTTAGGATAAATAAATTGTTCCCGCCCATCCCTGCAGCAACACCATCACGCATAAGTATTATGAAAGAGAAGCAGCGATTGGCTGATCTTCGGAAAATTCATTTCATTAATGATAGCATTGCACCAGATAAAAAGCATCATGAATGTTTCTAACAACATACGAGACATTTGTTCTATGTACAAAATCCATGTTTACGAAACAAGTGAAAGCTAATTTACAAAAATAAATTTTCAGTATACTTAACCAGCTAGGGTGTCCACCGCTCTACACAAAAGTCAGCTGTTTGGCAGCCTCACAGACTTCGCAAGATCCGCAGGTTGTTTTTCACTTGATCGGTCCAAGTCGTTTCCAATGGGATGTTGTCCGAAATCAATACGACGAACCCAGCCCATAACGTTAGACTGATTTTTTGCGGCGTGGACAATGGGCGATTCTCCCAGAAAATTATGAAATTTGTGATTCATTCGCCTTCTCCACACCCCGTCTTCTATCTGCACTTGTTACCATTTGGGTACTTTGCCCAATGATACAAGCCAGTACGAGGGGATTGCTATAGGTAAAACATAAGCTTAAGAGCACTCACTCATCATGCACACCAATAGAGGAAACATGTACCTGTTCTTACCCACGATGATGATTTGTAGAGTAATATGATGATATTATCGATGATTATAATATTTATTGGTAGATGAAAAAAAAGGTTGAAAATAGGAACCCATTTAGGTTATTAAACATAAAGGGTGTCCACGATGAAACTGCTACACTATGAAATTGCTCTAACTTTTTAACCGTTGGATAGAATTTAATGAAAATTTGGGTGGATTTAGTTCATAGTGCATTATTTACATCCTGCAAGTTTTAAAGTCCTGTGATCAAAACTCGCGGAAATGGAGTCGAAAGAACAGCTCGTGCGTGATAAAATCTTGCGCATTCACCACGAGAACAAGGATCTCACGCATCGTTCCATCGCTAAAACGTTGGGAGTCGCGAATTCCACGGTGTCGCGAGTGATTAAGCGGTTTGAGGAACGGTTGACCACCGATAGGAAGCCCAGAAGTGAAGGAAAAAGTATTCCGTACAACACCAAAAATCACAACCGCGTAGTTGGGGCCTTCAACCGAAATCCGAACGCCTCCGTTCGGGATGTGGCTAAGAAGCTGCACCTAAGCCGAAGTTTTGTCCAGAAGGCCAAAACTAAGGCTGGGCTTCGAACGTTCAAGGTACAAAAGGCCCCTAATCGCGACGAGAAGCAGAACAAGTCCGCCAAAACCCGTGCCAGGAAGTTGTACCTCAACATGCTGACGAAAGTTGAATGCTGCATCATGGACGACGAAACATATGTGAAGGCCGACTTCAAACAGATCCCCGGCAACCTGTTTTTCACGGCCAAGGATAAGTTCAGCGTTCCGGAGCATGTCCGCACTCAGAAGATGTCCAAATTTGCGAAGAAATTCCTGGTTTGGCAAGCCATGTGCACGTGCGGGAAGCGGAGTGCACCTTTCGTGACCCAGGACACGATGAACGGACAGGTGTACATAAAGAGTGCCTCCAGAAGCGGCTGCTTCCTCTCCTGAAGGCCCACAACGTCCCAACAATCTTCTGGCCGGATTTGGCCTCATGCCACTACTCCAAGGACGTGCTGAAGTAGTATGCGGGCAATAAGGTCAATTTCGTGCCGAAAATGTTCAACCCTCCCAACACTCCGGAGCTCCGCCCCATCGAGAAGTACTGGGCGATTATGAAGCAGCACCTTCTTAAACGATCTTAGGTAGTGAAGACAGTCGAGAAACTGAAGAAAGTATGGGTTTACATGCAAAAAACGGTTGATTCACAGGTTGTGCAGAACCTTATGGCCGGGGTTAGGGCCAAGGTGCGGGCATTTGCGTATGGACTGTAAATAAAATACGAGTAAAATGGTAAAATGAAGTTTAATAGTTGTTTCTCAATCCCTGAAAATTTGATGGCAATCGGATGAAAACTCGAATTTTGCGAATCAATTTTGTGTGTGGCAATTTCATCGTGGACACCCTCTATGAAATTTGAGATTCATTCGCCTTCTCCACACCCCGTCTTCCATCTGAACTTGTTATCATTTTGGTTCTTTGCCCAATGATACAAGCCAGTACGATTGCTATAGGTAAAACATAAGCTTAAGAGCACTCACTCATCATGCACACAAATTGAGGAAACATGTACCTGTTCTTACTGAGAACCCAGGATGATGATTTGTAGAGTAATATGATGATATTATCGATGATTATAATATTTATTGGTAGATGAAAAAAAAAAAGTTGAAGATAGGAACCCATTCAGTTTATTACACATATGTAAATTGCTTATAATGAATGGAGAAGTAACTCCCGAAAACGATCAGATTGAAAACTGTTATACGCCATATGCTATACACCCACATACTACAATCATGAGTACACTAATTGGTAGGGATCAATAAAGGGCTATTGGGTGGGATTTTGGGATAAGGCAAAGCGGAAAATATGTTTTAGGACATTTAGGGAAATAGAAGTTGGCTTCCGGCTGGATACTGCATACAAGTTTTTTTTTTCCACTACAGCTAACAAACTATACGGATCGTGCCCAGAAAAACCACTTCGAAGATTAAGAAGTTAGAGAGTTTAAAGTTACAACAGTTGTTGGCGAAATTGTGGAAAAGGGTAGCAGTTAGCAGTTAGAGTTCAGAATCAAGTAAAATACCCGAAACCATGCAATCCGGTAGCAACCCTTATAATTCATTCCCCAATCCTTGATCGAAGTAGGACTCATTGGTATTTTTGCCAAGTTCCCACCTACTCGCGTGAATCTGCGAAAGGCAGTAGCCTAGTACCAGTATTCGGTATTGGCTACCATGAACACAAGTAGCAGTTCCCCGCTCGGTGGCCACGTAGAGGTGGACCTGACCGCAAAAACCCACAATTTGCCCAGTACGTTGTGTAACGAGGGCTTAGAGCCGGACGATCATCCGATCGTGCCAATCGTCATCCGTTGACCTTCCCAGATCGGAGCCCAAGTAAAAGTTTTAGTTTTGTTCAAGCCGTATACCACTCTTCCCGGTTTTGTTGATAAAACTCCATCCAAAACTGTTTTGTCCACCAATACCTACTCTATGCATCACACAAATCAATAAAACTACAAAGATTTTGAAAATTTTCTTATAAAAGATGTTATGACCACTTGCGAACCTTCATAAAACCTATTGGCTGCCATCAAAACCATCATAGGGCCAAATGGCTACAGCTGTCAAACTTCACGATGATATCGTGGTTGGTTTTTGTTGTTCTGCTGTGTTCGATTCTCTGCTCTTCTGATTTATTTAACAGTAAATAATATTTATGAAAAACATTCTAGTGTTGCGGGAAATTTATCCAAAATTCCAAAACAAATTAAGTTTTTTTTTTAGCGTATCATGCTCCAAATCATATGCGCATTTAATTTTATCGTGAATATTGACACGATAGAGCCGAAAATAAATGCGCATCGGGAATTATACGAGTTAACAACAATAAAACCTAAATTGAATCACATATGTTCGATAAATTAATCATGAATTTTTTGAAAATTGATAGAACTCAATTAGGTTATCTAAAAGAATACCGAAATAGGTCTCCGATTTCCAGTTCTGATGCATTACATTCAAAATTTGGTTTATTTCCACATTTCAATGATTTCTTATGTTGCAATTTGGCGATTGGAAGAAATCACAGTTTTGTCAAACAGCCAATTTATCTTCACAATGGCTACTTTAAAACTCTTTGGTTATTTGGTGTCTTTTCTCAATGCCAATAGGCCGTATATTGCATTTACTGGAAGCAAAATAAGATAATTGAATGAGCCTCAAAACGGCTTATCAAAACAGCATTTTACGAGTTCATAAAGTCAAAATAAAACCTATGATAGGAGTAGAGAGAATTTTATAAGACAAAATTAAAAGATCGCTGTAAAGAAGCTGTGTAGGTTCTCATAAACCTGACTAAAATTTAAACTCTATTGCCACCTCTTGCTGCCATAATAAAAGCAAATTTATTTCTAGTGGTTTTCAGAAAACTTTAATAAAACTTAATGAAGCTGCATGGTTTTGGCAAGCTTACTTGAGAGGCCACGTGTTCGTGGACCGATCGCGAGAACTCGCAATTTTCCTCATCAGCTGCATTACCCTTTCAGCCAAATCCCAACGTCGCCAACCGGCCACCCACACCACGCATTCACACCAAAGCTCGTAAGTAAGTGAATAAAAAGTTAAAGCTAGAATGACCGCGTGTTTTGCTTTTGATCCGTGTCCCTCATTATTGTCCGGAGCTGACCTTGAGAGCTCCGTCTCTCAAGCTCGAGCTAGTCTCCGTAAAATAGGCTGTTTGATCCCCGTGGCTCTAGACCAGGGACCTGAGTCTTTACCTTAGAAAGAGAGTGAATTACAGTAGGAAAGTCAACACACGCTATCATATATTGTACACATTCCCTTCCAAACAAATACACCAACGGAACGTTGGTCTTTTGACAACATGTACATGTTTAATGACCGTAGCGGACTACAATGTCTTGAAGATGGCCAACTTCAAAATGTGGCGAACTCTGACAAACAAATTATCATAAATTTCATTACGGTTATGTTTTTCGTTGTCTTGGTCAATCGATTCAGTTTATCTACAAATATGTTTTTGTGATAAGTACGTGCTCAAGCGCGGAACTATGGAACTCCACACTTTAACACCTTACAACATATTTTGCATTTCAGGAACAACCGAATGACGATCATTATTAATAGTTACGAATGTTTGTAAGTAGTACTTTTTATTAATATAAATACATACACTTTCATAGGAATGTGAGGGACCATAAGGGCACCCGTTTGAAGCACTATGGATGGGGAGAGTGAGAATGCCAACTCCTCATTGTTAACAGTTTGTGAATTGAGGGCGGGCTCTTCTCCCCGCCCATTGGGGCATCCTCACGTTAGATGGCTTGCTCTTTTGACCAATTGTTCAATCTTGTTGTTGGAAGGAGATTCTTTATATCCCCGTATACGTGATGTTGCCTATCTAACGTAATGTTGCCTATTGAACCACCCAACCCATTTTTGGCTCTCCATGCAATGGCATGATCAAGATAATCAGTGGATAATAAAGCTTGATCAAGTCTAACAGCGAAGAGAGCCCATTGCTATCGGAATTTGTTTCCTTGCTACAATGGGTGCTAGTACATATCATACATCATACAATATGTTTTCAAGCAAAGTCTTTCATTGTTTTTTCGGACTTGGCCTGGGTGTCCGATCAGAAGGAATCAACAAAATTTGTTATTCACTACTTTTATAACCAACGTTGATGTAAACTGTGATAAAGATTGCTGCAGACTTTGAACTTTGAAACTCTAATGTATGCATTAAAAAAAATATTGATTTTGGCGATTACTTATGCGATCATCTGCAAGGACATCGCGGTGGAAAAATCGGATGACTTGGAAACATGTTGGAGAAAACTGCTGTGTTTGAAATGAACAGATGGAAAGCTGGTTTTTCCTTTGTTCTACCCAACGGGTAATTTTCTACAGCATTTTTTCCGTGATGCAATTCGACGTGGGACACTCTTTAAGTCCCTTCTTGTGTTTATTTCACCGTGAAGTGAAAACCATAAGAAGCCCCAATAACACATCGAAGAATTTTCATTCCACACATTTCTCGACAACATATTCAAAACGACGTATATGATTTTGTTAACAAATAGAGGAAGTAAGATTCGAACGTAAATTTCTCAGAACTGTCAGACCTCCACTGAAACTAGCATCACCGTCATGTTAGAGAAATGTTATTTTTTGTGTTGGTAGTCCTAGTTTGCTTGAAAGTGCTAAGGGTTTCTCGAATTTAACCCTCTCCTCCTTTCTTTACGAAATGAGAAGAAAAATTACTATTTTCCATTTAATTCCAACTACCTTCGCTTATCTTGACAGATACGCGTATTTCGTCTACAATGTGCAGACTTCTTCAGTGTCTCGTACTACCAACTCGACTTAATTAGTCGATTTATTATTTATTAACCCTACATCCAGAAACTTACTGGGCCATGATGAAGCGGGAACTCAGAAAGATTTCAAATGATGTGCGTAGGGTGTGGTTAAAAAAAACTAGTAATAGAGATAGAAAGCGGCTGTACAAGCTCTTATTGATGGCGTGAAGCGAAAGTGTCGAGAATTTTACCAAACAACTTCCAATAATTGATCCATTGCATTTAAATGCGATTATCTGCTAAATGAACATTAAATGTCCTTAATGCTGGTAGCGGAAACTGGTGAAAACTTTTGGATTAATCCAAATCCTCAATCGGACACTTTCTGTAGGGCGTAGTCAACGAGATGGCTGAAGGAAACCGATGACGTAACTCGTAAGAGTCTGAAGTGGATGAGTACAGTACACAGGGCATCACCTTGCGAATATTTGTATCAGCTATTTTCGCAATGGTCGACGGTAAGGCAGCTAATGCCATAGACAAGAATCGAAGTACAAAAGCTTATCATCTCTGCGTTTCTGATGATGCTCGTGTTGGACCATCTCTATTTCATGTCAGACTGAATACTGTATAGTGGTTGATTCGGGTCTCAGTGCAAAAGCAAACCAACAGCAGTCTCGCTCAGGCTGACTCTATTGTTAAACAAAAAGCCAGGGAAATTGCAAACCCACTCGAAGATGCGTTTAAGGTTAGCAGATCCGAAAAAGTTCGCCAAAACTCTCGGTATTTCGGAAGAACTGGTCAATCAGGTGAGATAGATAAGCAGCTTAACCGTTTCTTCAAAGCTGCTCGATGCTCAAAAGGTCAAGCAGTTGTACGATGAAATGGAGGATCTCATCATGGCAGAATTCAACTATGTGAAACGACTACCTCCAACTGTACACAAGTATTAACATCTACCAGATCTCATCAACAAACTGGTAAACCATCATTATTAAGAATATATCTAAAACCGGTAAACAATTTTATCTTTAAACCATAATTTTGAATCATTCTGCAATAGACATGAAACTGATTGCGCTTTTATATCACATTTAATAAAAAAAAAACTTCTTCAATAGCCTTGCCCCATGATTTTAGTCAATGAGCAGTCTGAAGAACGCTGCTCGTCCTTTTCTTGCACGGAAAACTTCACCTGAAGATAACCTTCTGGATATGATGCGGCTATCTTTGGGCATGGTCAGATCCGAAGATGTCACATCTCCAAGTGCTTAACCAGAAATCGATCTGCCGAGTATGACTTTTCTCAGCAGCTGGGATATTATTATGTAAATAATGATGCAACCGTAGATGACACTGATGACAGTTATACGGATTCTGATGGAGACAAAGACAATGATTCGTTCAAGCGAGCATACTTTTGCAGTCTTTGTACATTTAAATGATTTTTTTTTTCATTCTGTATCTTATTAATGAGATGGAAAATCTTAGAATAAATCAAATGTTAAAAGAACAATCTTTCAAACCGCATGATATATGACTTATTTTTCATGTTTGAGGAGAAAACGGGTAAAGTGAGCCCTTTCCTGTGGTCAACCCTAAAAGAAATTATCGCTTTTCGATTTTCCTGACGATTTACATAAGTAGGGGAGAACAATACATAAAGAACTGGTGGGGTAGAATGACCCACTCAATAAATATGCTCAGATCTTCAAATCTACACCCTTAATGGGGTAATGATAATGATACTTTATCAATTTAAAAAAAAAAACAGAATAACTCATAATTATGTAGTACAATAAGGTACTAAATACACCAAAATATGATCAAAATTTAAGACATTGCCCCGATTGTACCTTAAATGTAAATAATAGTGTTATTAAAATAAGCTTTTACCTTGACATCCATGGTTTATGAAAAATTCACCTCACATACATTGCACACAACATAACGTCAAGATAGTTTCAAAACTTCACCATAATTCCACGTAGTTTCAGATTATTTCGACAAAACCATGCGAAACTAAAACTGGGGCAGAACGCACCGTGGCGTTATGTATACGTTTACACGCTTAGAAAATACTCAGTAGAGAGCTTGAGTGTATGAAGCTAACTTTGGATACAAATAACTTACTTCGGAAATTCTACCAATTAAATTAAACCCAACGTGCTTCCGCATTAACTGCTTCTTGGTACTTTTTCAAGCGTGTATATACGAGGAGTTGGCAACATATCACAAAGTTTTGCGCAACGTCTTGACGACCAAACAGAGCTAAGAGGACGTGGCGATATGTTGCAATCTCCTCAATTTATAACTCTAATGAGTAACTTTTTATAGCCGTGTTTTTACTTTTTACAAGCGGTGCATGCTATCTCAATAATGTGCTGCATCATATCCCAGTGTTGTGGTGCGTCTTACCCCAATGTTGGGGTGCATATTGAGCAATTAAACAAGCGTTCTTCCCCGAAGTCGTCTTGGGATCAAATTGGAAAAAAATGATGAAAAATCATCGTTTTGAGTTTAAATAACATTTGATCTATAACAAAACCATCGTAATGCACCTTACTCAATAACTTATTCCTAAATATCAACTTCCATTCCTTAGATATTCACGATGTTGCTTAAACGGTGCGTTTTGTACCATCCTCCCGTACAGTGCAAGTTAGAGTTTTATTACTAGCGCCAATCTTCAGAACCGTATGGTATATGAGATTTTTCAAGTATGAGGGAAGAATCGGGTAAATTTGGCAAAATGAACCACTTTCTGGCATCCGACCAAAGTGCACTTTGTTTTATTCAGTTTTTTAGCTTTTTCTGGAAAATTCACATGGCATTTGGTTTCAATATACCTAGTAGCACAAAGTTCAGTTTTTGGGTAATAAAGTTCTATCCAGTTAGAATACAGAATCACTTATTGTGTTGCAGCGGCACGGAAAGTTAGAGCTTCAAGAATTCTTTAACAGCAGTTTGTTAACTTAGGCGCCTACTTACTGTGGCATAAATTTCTTGGTGTTTCGTGCAGTGAGTCAAACGTTATTCCTGATGGAAGCCGAGAGGAGTGAAAAAATTCTGCACACCCATGTTGATAATCCAACGTGGTTCACAATAAAAATCGCGAAAACGTTGAAAACCGCCAAATCAACCGTGTATGATGTGATCAAAAGTTCCAGGGAGCAAAAGAGCGTGGATTGAGTGCCTCAAGGTTTTGACAAAGTACCAAGGATGCCTGCTCATCGACGATGAAACCTACGTCAAAATGCATTTCGAGCAGCTTCCTGGCCAAAAATTTTACATGGCGGCGGCACGAGAAGATGTTCCTGCGAAGTTTAAGTTTGCTTTTATGGACGAATTTTCAAAAAAAAAAACTGATGATTTGGCAAGGAATATGCAGCTGCGGAGCAAAGACCAAATTGTTCGTGACGCATAAGACGATAGACTCGAAGCTATTCAAGGAAGAATGCCTCAAAAACCGCGAACTACCTTTCATTAAAGCCCATAAAGGTCCCGTGAAGTTTTGGCCAGATTTGGCTAGTTTCCACTACAGCCGGGAAGTCATCCAGTGGTACCGCGATAATAACGTAGATTTCATCGATAGAAACATAAATCCACCCAACTGCCCGGAACTCACCCATCGAGAGATTTTGGGCAATAATGAAGCGGAAGCTTAAGAAAAGTGGAAAACGGCTCGGGACGCGACTCAGATGACCAAAATGTGGAACAAATGTGCCAAGGAAGTTGACTCAGAAGGTGTGCAGCGTTTGATGGGAGGAATAAAGAAGAAAGTACGAATTTTCATTAGAAACGAAGAGCAATGATTTATATTGATATTTTATTCTTAAAGAACAGTGAACTACCTTTGTTTTCGTGTACTAAACTTATTTGAACGTCAATCCGTTACTGAGATACAGATGGTTTTAGTATTCTGAATTCTGGCAACTCTGTTTATTAATTTGTTTACTTGTGTTCTAGTGCTGAAAATTATCACATTTTCTGGATGTTATCGTCTGTTTAAATCCCAGAAATCAACGCCTACGTACGTTTAAACCACCGCTCATACAGTTCACACCGGAATATCGCCCATCCGCAAGATAGGACCAATATTATCGTCCCTCCAAGTCCACCGCTTCGTCCAATCAATACCTGCATCAACCACCGCCACAAGCCACCTTCCTCCATCGCCTCACCGCTCCGTCAAACAAGCCGTCTAGATTAGCGTAGATATCATAGCCTCCTCCACCTCCTGCCCGCTGTTTCAACAAACATTTGCCACACAGAGATTTCCTGCCGTCAACTAGCTATCGACGATTTAAATTTGGAAACCATTGTAGCACCCATTGCGAGAAATAAAACCTACTTCTGCTGCTGTGTTTTCATTTTCCCACGCATCCGAAGCGCTGCATACAAAAGCATTCACCTCACCAATACCTACGTCGTAGCATCGCATCGACTATCAGCTGTCATCGTTCGATAAGTAGCGTTCGCCACCTGTCTGCCACTAGACTAACTATCCATCCAGTGCAGCCGAAATCAACGTAATGACTGCGGTGTGTGAAAAATGTGCAAACTCGATCGAAACCGAGTCAGTGAAATGTGGAGGATTTTGCTCATCAACTGTGTGTTTACGATGCTCTGGAATCGCAAAAGATGCACATGCTGGTATCGTAGCTAATATGCAGTTAGTGTGGCTGTGCACTGCCTGCAAAAATTTAATTGCGAAAGCACGATTCTTCAACGCTTTGGTATCCGTCAATAATGTCAACGAATCCGTCATCGATGCAATAAAAGCTGAGATTCGCGACAGCATTCTGGTGGACATCAAAACGGAAATTCGATCGAACTTCAAATCCTTGTTCGAATCTGTCCCGTCTACTCCAGCATCACCTCGTCGTACTCCATCGGCACCAGCTTCTAGATTAAAAAGGCGTCGCGTCAACGACGGTGATGATGACATTGCTTCTCAACGCCCTACCAAAACACTATGTGGAATCGGAACAAGCACGGCGGACCCAAGTATGGTAGCCTCTCGGCCATCTGAACAAGATTCCGACAAATTTTGGTTATACCTGTCAGGTATTCTGCCGGAAGTTCCTGAAACCAAGGTCAGCGAACTAGCCCGTCTAAAATTAAAAACCGATGACCTGAAGGTGGTCAAGCTTGTTCCACGTGGTAAGGATGTTAGATCCCTAACCTTCGTGTCGTTCAAAATTGGGATGTCTCCGGACTTAAAACCAGCTGCCTTGTCTACTGAAACGTGGCCATGTGGAATACGCTTTCGAGAGTTTGAAGATGATGGTGCCAAGAAGCAGTTTTTTTGGAGACCAGCACAAACAACCTTGGGCACGCCTGCCGGAAACGAGACACCGACTGCGGTTCCAGACTCAATGAGGTAACTTCTGAAATCCCTCTTACCAACTGCTCCATGCCTACGTCACAAGTTCAATCTCCTACACCGAACTGCCAAACAGCTATCAATCGCCAACCTCCGCACATATGCACTGTGAGTAGCTCGCAAGTCCCAGTAACAGGTGTACATCATAAGTCATTCCTTGTGTACTATCAAAACGTGGGTGGTATGCGTACGAAGACCAACGACTTTTTCTTGGCCGCCGCATCTAGTGATTACGACGTTATTGTTCTAACAGAAACCTGGCTGCGCTGTGACGTGAGCAATTCCGAATTGGCTCCGAATTACAACATTTACCGCTGTGACCGCAGCCCCGCTACCAGTCAACTACAACGTGGTGGAGGGGTTCTTATTGCAGTAAAAGCCTGTTTACAAAGTGTTCCCGTTCGACTTAATGGAGGCGATTCGCTTGAGCAGGTCGCTGTGAAAGTGTCTCTTGCAGATCGATCAATCTTCGTGTGTGGTATATATCTGAGACCTAACAGCGAACCCGAACGCTACATCCGGCATTCCGAAGCTGCCGTGCAGAATTTAAATGCTGCCACTGTGAGTGACACTGTTGTGATTGTTGGCGACTATAACCTTCCACATTTATCGTGGTCTTTCGACGTAGATATCGGTGGTTACTTGCCAACAAACGCTTCTTCTGAGCAGAAACTTGCGCTAACTGAGAGCATGGTGGCCAGCGGACTTCAGCAAATTTGTGACATCCGTAACGTCAACGAAAGATTGCTTGATTTGGCCTTCGTGAATAATGGTAGCAGCGTGGAAGTGATTGAAGCCCCATCAACCATTTTAAAACCTGATCGCCATCATAATCCATTCGTACTACGATTAGACATACGTCGATTTGAGGATCCCCAGCCATCGATAGCCAATGAACAGGACTACGATTTTAACCGTTGTGATTACAGTGCTGTGTGTGATGATTTGAGCTCGAAAAATTGGGAACATCTATTCAACGGAGCCAAACGTCAATTTAGCGGTCTCTGTTTTTTTACACCGAGATTTTCGATTCTATAAGCCGACACACTCCTGTACGCAGAGCTCTTAGCCGCCGGTCTTACAGACAAGTATGGTGGAATGCTGACTTAAGACATCGCCGGAATATTCTTCGGAAAGCTCGTCGTCGATTTTTTCGGCACAGAACGTCATCAAACCGGATTCTTCTACAAAGGCTAGAGACTGAATACAACGCTCATGTAGCTTCTTCGTTCCGTGAGTATGTTTTTCGAATTCAGGATGAGATGAAGGCCAATCCATCATCTTTCTGGAACTTCATTAAAAGTAAGAGAGCGTCCAATTCAATACCCGCTGAAATCTCATTAGGTGGTGCTACTTCTCACGATACTACTGAGTCTGCAAAGTTATTTGCTGACTTTTTCCAAAGCGTTATACTTCGGGTTCCCCACCAGTTTCCCAGAATCTGGTGGAAAGCTTGCCATCTTACACGATCAATTTCTCAATGCCTACATTATCAGCAGCCGACGTTGAACACGCTCTGAGCTCTATAGACTCGTCGAAGGGGCCTGGCCCGGACAAGCTGCCTCCTGTGTTTGTCAAACAATGTGCCAATGTACTTGCAGAACCCGTTAGTTATTTATTCAACCTTTCTCTGTCAGAAGGAGTTTTTCCTGATGCATGGAAACTGGCTGCGGTGACGCCTATACACAAATCTGGTAGCAAACACCGGGTCGAAAATTATCGTCCTATTTCAATTCTGTGCTGTATCTCAAAGATCTTGGAATCGCTTATTCACGACAAAATGTATAGAGCTTCTCAGTCTGTCATTTCCGAATTTCAGCACGGTTTTGTAAAAATCGATCAACCATCACTAATCTCATGTCATACGTCAGCACTCTCAACAGTATTCTTGAAGACCGATGCCAGGTTGACAGTATATACATCGATTTTTCTAAAGCCTTCGACAAGGTACCGCATGAGTTAACGCTGAAAAAACTGGAACGATTAGGATTTCCTGGATGGCTGATGATCTGGTTACGATCCTATCTTTACGGTAGATTTGCCTACATCAAGCTTGGATCTGTATACTCCCGCAGCTACGAGATGCCGTCCGGTGTACCGCAAGGCAGCCATTTGGGTCCGTTAATTTTTATTCTCTTCGTTAACGATTTATGCCACCGCCTACAATCGCACCGACTAATGTACGCCGACGATCTAAAAGTCTTCAGAACCATCAGGAGTATGGCTGATTGCGCTGCTCTACAGCAAGACCTTTAGACTGTTTCAAACTGGTGCCTGTTCAATGGAATGGAGATGAATGCAATAAAATGCAAGATCATAAGTTACAACCGAAGCCGTTCACATATAACTTTCCAGTATTTGCTACATTCAGAAGAACTTGAATGAGTCAATTCGATTAAAGACTAAGGTGTAACAATGGATAGTAAGCTGAATTTCAACGGCCATATTTCCATAACTTCCGCTAAAGCTTTTGCCGTCCTTGGTTTTATTCGTCGAAACTGTTCCGTTTTCCGCGATATTCACGCACTGAAAGTCCTGTACTGTTCTTTGGTGCGCAGTATTCTTGAATACGGAGTTCAAGTATGGGCTCCCTATCATGCTGTACACGCTGACCGTCTAGAAAGAGTTCAGCGTTGCTTCATTAGATTTGCCTTGTGCAACCTGCCGTGGAACGACCCTCTCCGACTACCGCCATATGAATACCGATGTCAACTCATAACCCTGGAGCCTCTTCACCAGCGGAGGATTTACTTGCAGAGATTGTTTGCATTCGATGTACTGAGCAACCGCTTGGATTGCACACATCTCTTGCAACAAATAAACTTTTATGTTCCTGCTCGCAGTTCCCGACAACGACAGCTTTTGTGGATTCCGAGGCACCGAACAGTCTTCGGTGAAAATCATCCACTGCAAAGATGCCTCCGAAGATTTAATGAAGTAAGCCATCATTTTGATTATAATGTGACGAGAAATAAGTTTAAGACCCTTGTTAGATAGTATTTTTTATCAGTCTGTACAGCTTAGCTGAAGATGTTGACAAATAAATAAATAAAAAAAATAAATAAATATATGGACATAGCTTTAAATCTAGTTTGCATCCAAAATGAGGGAAGAAATTTGCAAAATGGGACACTTACTATGGTCGACCCTAAATGAGACCAACATCATTCGATTTCTCGCATTTTTTTTTCCCATAAGAAAAGATATTTTTCAGGACTCCTACCCTGTGTCGTCTAAATTAATGAGATTTTGGTTCCATTTTTGCCCACTGTGTAATGTATGTACATCCATTAAATGCATGTTTGTCTTTATGCCTTCAATTTTGGTTTTTATAAATAAAAAAATTAGATTTTATAATACAATCAACTGTGTAGCAATAATTTCATGATCACCCTTTCAACTTTTACGTTGGGTGAGTAAACGTGTAAAATGTATCATGCGTTAGAGAAAACCCGGAAAGTAAAACGAACGAATCACAATAGGAAAGGATAATGCATGCTCACCCACTTGTGAAGTTCATGTCGTGACTACCCAGTAAACATATTGTACCAACAAAACCTTGCGCTTCGAAACTCCAGACGAACCATACGAAGTACGGATGACAAATTGAAAACGATTAAAAATCGCTATCGCATGAAATTTAGCTTTCTCTCTGGTCATTTGTTGCTCCCCGGGAATCCAGTGACAAATCCAAACGTGACAATTGAGAGCACGAGAATAGTGGATGATAATCGCAAGAAAAAATGAACTAGCTTAATGAGGCTGCCTGTCGACAAAACGGATGGTATATTTCCATTTGCTCGTTCGTGTGAAAAAAAGCGTGATGGTTGCGAATTCACACATCGCCCCTCACCATTTCAGGTGATTAATCAACTGATGAAGACCCATTCGTTAAAATATTGTCACGCTAAAAAATGAGCTCCCATTTGCCGGACACATTGTAACAAAGTGCTACACAAACTTGCACAAACCGTGTTAGTGGGAAATGGGATCAACCGGAACGACCAAACAGTACGAACTTTATCGTCTCCTCGAATCTTCTGGGTAAACCATCAACCCAGAAGCGTACATCAAGAAATCAAATCCCATCGATCTTTGCCCACCCACTGCCAGTCCATTCTTGCAGTTCTGCGAAGAACAGTCGCCCTGCTTCAATTCGCCAACCAATCAACCTTTTCCCTTTGCTGAACTCGACCTCCACGTCCGTGGCGCCGCCGTCGCCGGTCGTCATCGGCAGGTCATGAGACGATGAGTTTGGTTAATTCTCCAGCACCATGTTCAGTTCCAGCTTTCGCCAAACCCCATCCAACCGAGTCAGACAGGCAGGCGGGCAACGAATCGAATGAAATGTGATGCAGGTGAACAACTAGGTTACCAACTGCTACCAACAGCTCCGACCTTTCGTTTTTCCGCTTATCAATGGGATACATCGCTGGGTCGTGACGTTTGGTGGCGGGTCGGGGGGCGGGTCCGAGGGAGGACCTTTCAGTTCGTTTTCTTTCTTCCATCATCGTTAGACTACACAGTGAGGATCGGAGGCGGGAGGGAGGATGGCTGATTCACAGAGCGCACACCTTTCGACAGCCAATATTGGACGATCCATTATTCAGTCTGGCACGTACTTTGCGGGATTTCGGAGAAATGTAGACGGATAAATTTCTCCACCATTTTTTTTCTATTGGGTTCTTAGTCATAGTCAACAAAAGTTCTACTAAACTTCACATTTTTCGCTCCATTGTTTGAAAGGAATTTTTTGAATTTTCTCTGGAATAAACACAAATCCATTCCAATCGAAAGGAGTCACTAAGGTTGACTACCCAAACACCAAACCAGATGAGTGAGTTCCAGTACTGGCAAGAGCGGCCATGAAGAAGTGAAATGGGCAAACTGAAACCATGTTTCCGAAGATGTGGCAATATTGTTTATTCATGGAATAAATAATAATGTAAAAATGAAAAATTCAACAGTAACCACTATGAGATTAGTCCGTTTTTCGACTGCATCGGTAAACGGTAAATATTAGAACGGAATTTAAATGCTGCGATGTTTGTTACTACAAACAAATAATTGAACACGGCTCGAAATTACCCAACACTCAAAAAGTACTCTTCGTTTGAATGCCTAATGCTTCTGAAATTATGGGTTTCCTAAGAATGTCCTGCAATTATCGTATAACGTTTGCATTAAAAAACATGGACAAAAATATCTTTGCCGATTTTTCATGGGCTTACCTTCGCCCGCACTGTCAAAACTACCCATGAATCATCAATCATAGTAACCCACGAGTCAGCAGACAAAGTTTGACAGCTCTATCAGTCGAACTCTAACCGTGATGGCGTAAACAGTGAAGCAACTCCGTCCATAACTGTGCGCGTTCAGAGAACGGCACTCCGCCGCGTCGAAAACGGACATCGTGCGGCACTTTGGGGACGCCGGATACGCCCGTTCCGGCATCTACAACATTCTGGCACTATTAGACAACAATCAGAGAATCGAAAGAAAGCTAGGTTCCGGACGGCCGACGACCCTGAGCGACAAGAAGCTCCAAAGGATGCTGAAGAGGAAGACCGAGGCGCTTGGCCGGGAGGTCGGTTCAACCGGCCAAACAGTGAAAAAGTACCTGGCGGACATGAACACACATGTCAGGAAGCGGAAGTCGCGTCCACTGGTTTCGGAGCTGCAGGCAATGACGCAGCGGCAGCGGCTAAATAAGATGGTCAACTCGATTTTCCCGGTGAATCGCGACGTGGCGAGAACTATCTCACCATGGTTGTCAACGACTGGCAGGGCACTTCGTAATTTACTTCCCCGACGAAGGAAGTGAGCTCCGAGGTGAAGTTCATTTCACACACCAAGTTCCCCAAGAAGGTGCTGCTGTGGCCGACAATCAGCGAGAAGGGGATGTCAAAGCCGCTTTTCTTTCGCTCCGGACTGGCCGTGAACGGGGAAATTTATAGTACGAAATGCCTGCCGAAAGTTGCGGCGTTCATCAAGAAATACCATAAGGGCGAAGACGTGGGGCTCTGACCGGATCTGGCGTCGAATCTGGCCACTACACGAAGCGTTCGTTCCAGGAAATGGAGCGGCTGAGTATCGGAGTGGTACCCAAGTCGGCGAACTCGCCTAATGTCTCCCAGCTAAGTCACATCGAGAATTTCTGGGCAAACCTGACACATAAGACCTACTCCAACAATTTTGTCGCGAAAACCAGAACATTTACGGTTCGGACCAAACCGTCGTCACCAGGGTATACGGCTGTAATGGAACCTAACTTCCAGTTAAGTGAGAGCAGGTTTTGTTCGTGGAGCAACACGACCACGTTTTCCAGGATTTTCGGCATTGTCCGAAGATTCTTCATCTTCGGTTGAAGAATACTCAGGTAGTCGCGACTCCAAGCGCGCCGGAGATGTTCGCGCATGAGTTGCAGGTGTTGCCATCTCGTTAGGCGAGTTGCCTTGATGATCTTCAAGGATGGCTCGGGTATGGCGGTAGGGGGACGTCCGATCAAATAATGAGCGGGTGTAATAACCTTCGGATCTACTGGATCGTTGGATATTGTTAAAAGTGACCGCGAGTTCAGCACCGCTTTTATTTCCATCAAAACCGTGGACATTTCTACGAAAATCAGTTCCACGTTGCCGACGATTTGCTTCAAATGGCTCTTTACGGACTTTACTGCAGCCTCCCAAGAGCCGCTGAATTCCTGTGCATCCGGTGCCATTC
The DNA here is from genome assembly GCA_034211315.2 of Aedes japonicus. Classification (NCBI taxonomy): domain Eukaryota; kingdom Metazoa; phylum Arthropoda; class Insecta; order Diptera; family Culicidae; genus Aedes; species Aedes japonicus. The sequence goes on from JASCZW010006515.1 coordinate 35,866, forward strand.
GATTTCGCGCTGCGCCACAATTTCTCGATGGTTTCAATGGTTTGCTGATCTTGGTACAGTTGGTGAAAAGCATTCAATTCGTTGTTGGTTGCGTTATCCGAGTGCCACTACTAGACCATTCCTCGTTGTTCAAGGAATCGTTTTAAGGCCGCCAAAACGCATCGGTGCCCAAGTCGGTAACTGCTTCCAGATGGACGTCCTTGGTAGTCATACAGACAAAGACGGACACACGTAGGATTTCACCACGGCAGGCGATGCACTCCTTATTTCATCAGAAAAGCATCGACGTATTCCACTTTAGTACGGCAAATGGGGGCGACAATACCGCTCTTGATGCTGGCAGGTTTTCCATCATTTGACTGATGTTGGTTGGGTTAATTCGGAAGCATCGTCGGATTGTGGACGAGCGTTTAGGAGCCAAGAGAGTTGGCTCATGGCGTTCATCTGCCGAAACAGAAGGCGTACCACTGGGTCCTTGTCCGGTAAGATGATGGGCTGACGGATCTCGAACGGTTGCTGTGAGCGATCCAGTCGGCCATCGACATAAAGAGCCGTCGACGTAAACAGGGTGTGGGTTTGCCAATTTCTTGCAGGTTTCGTAGTCAGCAACTCGTTGAATTTCGTTCGCCAAAAGAACTAGTTGAACCACGTCGGTTGCCTGGCGTAGTTCTGTAATCGTCGGATGCTTACTTGACTTTCACTCGGAATTAATCGCAATACGTACCCCATTACGCGTTGGATCTTGCAGAAGCTGCTGTACTTGGAGAAAAACGAAAATGGTTCGATACTAACAGCTGCAGTGACGGATGCTTCTTTCAGCTCTTGTAAGGGCTCTGGAGCATCTTCGGGTGGGTCGACGTCATGCTTCACTCGCTGGAGGAACTCGGGACCATTCCAAGAAAGGTTGTTGTTTTTCAAGGCTTCAGGTGGTTGACCATGAGCGACAATGTCAGCAGGATTCTGCAGGGATCGAACGTACACCCATCGGTATCCACGTGTGTGCTTAGATGAGTGGTTTCTTGATCCCGGCCAGGACAATCGTGCTACCTGCTAATCTACAAGAGTGTCCATTCCTAGAATTTGACAATCTCCGAGTACATCACCTTTTTGGTGACACGTTGCTGTAAGGGAGGCGATGTACAGGGTATCGGCTGCGGTATACCAGAGTAGGCCAAGAATCTTGCTCGCCCCATTAACGCCACGTTCTTCTAATAGTATCTTTTTTTCTTGATCTCCAACGGGAATGCACTCAAGAAACTCTTGCGAATTCAAGAAGCATTTCTTCTTTTTCGTCCTGGCTTTTTTATCACTCATTGAACGAGCTTGCGTCTGCTTCGCAACATAGTGTTGAGTGTTAATTGAGAGCTTGCTTTGCCAACACCATGCATGAATTTGTATCTATGCCCAGGGAAGTCGAGAAGTTTTCCAACCCGAAAAATTCCTAGACCGGTCGGGAATTGAACGCCTCTGGCTTGGTAGACCGTGCGTTTATCGACAACTCAAGAACTACTTATGAATCGGGAATCCACCACTTTCCTGGAGCTGCTTCAATTGTCGTTGGGCTTTGATGTCATCTCCACCGAATCTGCGCCGGAGAGTATGTCGTCGACATACGCCTTTTCCCTTACAATGCGAGCGGCGATGGGGAAAAACTCATCTTCTTCGATCAGTTATACCAGGCACCTTGTTGCGAGGTACGGAGCTGATGCTGTACCGTACCCTAGTTGCACACTTGAGGCCGTTCGTTAGATATAATATAAATATGACTTGCTAAGTCATAATCAAGTTAATAAAACTAATTATGACCACAGTGTGCTTCTTGGGTAGGTAACCGTACAAAGTTCTAACACCCGTAGCGACGGTTGGGACCTCTAGAAAATTCGCAGGATACGTCGATCTTCGGGCGCATGGAATACTTGCCGGTACATCTTGGCGACATCCCCAAAAACGGCAATCTTTAACTTACGGAAACGTAGAACGATGAAATGCAGATCATTTTGCACAACCGAACCGGCTTGCAGGACTTCGTTTAGGAACAGCTGTTCAGATGATGACTAGGCACTTGTGTCGTACAATACACGGTACTTCAGGCTAGAGCTGGACAGGTTAAGTACCGCATGATGCGAGATCAGCCAGGTGATGGATCTCGAGTATTCTGGTTCTTGGAGCACAGTTCAGAATCACCCGAAGAATTTAAATTCTGAATTATCTGCAGTTTTTGATGATGGAAATTGGCGCAACTCTCCCAAATTGGCAAACCGTATTCGATCAAGGGAAGAATGATCTGTTTATGAACTGCCAGTTTGGTCTTGGTCGATAGAGTAGACTTTCTGTTGAACAGTGGATACAGAGATCTTGACAAACTACTACATTTATTTGATGTTTTGTGTACATGCGATCGGAACAACAACCTGCTATCAAGGGTGAGACCAAGGTAGACTACTTCCCCGGACCAATCGATCGATGTGTTACAGAGGTGGACTTTGACATCTCCTGGCGGAATTAGTCGAGATGGTATGGAGTATGCAAATAGAATCGTCTGGGTTTTAGCTGCATTGATACAGATCTTCCAGCTGTTGAAGTATAAAAACAGAACATTGAGGCCCTCCTGAAGTTTTTCAGTCAGAGCACGTATTACTCTACCCTTGAAGATGATGGAAGTGTCGTCTGCAAACATCGACAAAATACCACCACCCGGCAAGGAAGGAACATCGGACGTGAAAATGTTGAATAGGATAGGGCCTACGAGGCTACCCTGGGGAGCACCAGCATTGAAGTTAAACGTTTTTCAGAATGGGAAATGTCCAGGAAGACCTGGAATAATCTGAACCAAAGTTTTTTTTATGATCTTAACAAGATAGATCGAGAAGTTGTACCGACGCAGCTGAAACACCAGAGCATCGTGCTAGACATAGCCGAACGCCTTTTTGACGTCCAACAAAGCCATGGCAGATGTCTTTCCAACGGACTTGCTTCGCTTGACGATGTTAGTTACTCGTGGCAGTTGGTAGAGTGACCTTTCTTGAACTCATATTGTTCCTGAAGGAAGATTGTATTCTGGTTAGTGAACTCCAGTAATTGGCTGAGCATCAGTTTTTCAAACAAATTCGAGATGAAGAACAGAAGGCTGAGAGGGCGATAGCTTTTAGCGCTGGTAGGATATTTGCTAGACTTACGAATAGGGATCGCTTTGGCTATTTTCCAGCAAGATGGATATTAGCCAAGCTCCCAACAAGGTTTATTGGTCCCAAGATTGTGTGAGTCTACAAAGTGTGGACCTAATGCATTGGCCTTTTCAGCAGGGGAGATTAATTGGTATCCCAAGTAATATTGCCAAAACCATCCAGTTTTACTAGGTTTTATTGAAGTTTTATGAAAGCCACTAGGAATCAATTTGTGTTTTTTTTTTGGTACCAAGAGGTGCCAAAAGGGTTCGTATTTTGGACAGGTTTATTAGAACCTACACAGCTTGTTACAATGATCTCATAACTTTGTTTTGTCAAATTCCCTTTACTCCTATTACTCCTCTTCATTAAACGGCAAATGGGATTTAAGGGGAGTCACCATCTAACCAAATAGTTTTAAAGTAGTCATTGTGAAGATAAGTTGATGTTGAAGGAGATGTTCGCTCATCACCATGAGGCACCAAGAGTGAACAACAATGTTTTTTTGGCTAGAATTGAAAGATATGAAGAGAAAGTTTTTGATAGTTCCGCTAGTGTGCGGCAGGCTCGGAATCATAGCAGATGTTTTAGGAAAATTGAGCGAAAAGGGCATGTGTACAGTGGTACTCGAACCAACGACATTTTTGCGTAACATCCCACTGCGGGGTAGGTTAAAGCACGGGCTATGTCCGCCACTTCAACAGCCTGTTGAAGTGGCGGACTTAGTCCGTGCTTGGGTTTTTTCTACATTTTCATTCAATTTTCAACATCTTCCCGATGGCTCGGTGCGAAAGAAGTGGATTGTCGAGGTGCGTGTGCAAAATGTTCTCGCGCACTTGCTGTTCCTTTGACTCCATTTTCGAAACTACGATATATTTCACAATGAAACTCACGCAGCGTAAACAATACACGCTGAGGTCATTTCACCAAAAATTTCGAGTGAATAAACCCAAAGGGCAAATCTTACAGCTTAAATATTGAAAGTGATGCAATTTAACTGTGGACACCCTTAAGTACATTTTGGCTTGATTATTTGATTGCTTACTTTGTGTTAGATAATTTGGCTAAACATTTGTTAAGGTTTATTGTTCTTTATTATTGTGGCAATCTGTCAGGACCAAGGATAACATTCAAAAGCAAAGTTTATCTTTCGGAGTGCATTTCATTTTCCGATTTCAACAGTTTCAATTTGTGAAAAATAAAACTTAAATAAATTTTTATAATCCCTTGTCGTTTTGCGTACTTTGGACTAAATCGGTTTTGATTGTTACTTACTCTTTTTTTTTGTTTGTTGTGTTTTCTGATTGCTGCTTTTTTCTCTCGGTTCGCTCCTCAACTTTAATCATATGTTTAAGACGTGATATGAAGTAAGTCAAACTGCTTTGTAGTAAAGTTTAGCAAAACGTATACTTTTAATATATGCTTGTATATATTTCGTCCAATTCAACCTTAAATGAGGACATTAAAACTTGTGATGAACTCATTCATGTGGGGTTACTTTATTCCTACTCAATGATAAACCGGTTAAAATCAAACCTTAATGTTGTTCTTTATTTAATTTTTATTTTTTACTAGGGATGTCTTTTCTAGAATTTATAAAATATTATTTGTGTTTATGTCTGAATTTTTCATTAATATTATTTTTCTAAAACATTTGTTAAAAGTGTTATATCTAACGAATTATATATTTTTTTTCCTCTGTTCGGAACATAAACCACTGCGACCAGTAATTAGATCTATTGTAGTATATCCCGTAACCTTTGTTTAGTGCATGTCGATTTACCTCATCACTATTGAGAAATGATAAAGTATTCGGTGTTGTTACAGTTGTCATTGTTTGTTTTTTTTGGCAATGTATCGAATTTTATTGAAAGTTTCCGCTATTTAAACCCTTTGAGGAGTGAGAGCACTCTTCAAAGGCGCGCCCCTTTATCAGTCAAAATCAGATTCATTGAAAAAAAAAACAAACTATGACTCCGATACTGACCATGCATCAGAACCCTAGTCATAACCAATTCAAACTATAGAACATCAAATAGACAATGAGAATTCACATAAATGAAGAATAACCATGTTTTACTTATTCTAAGCTCATCCTCGCACAAGCGCAAAACGAGTATTGTCACTTTTCATAAGACATAAAAGTAATAAGGATTAAGATATGTTCCTTTGACTACAAAAAACAAATATGTTCCCTAGTTTGAATTAATTCGGACTAGGGTTCGGTGGTAGATCTGATACCCCGTAACGCACCACGAAAAGGTGATCTACCAGCGTTACGGTTCAACGAATTATATTAATTAAGTATTTAGTTATTTAAGTTTTTGGGCTTTTAATAACTTAGTCGTTTTGTGTTCAGTTTAAGTTTTTTTTGTATAAATAAGCATGTAATTTTTTTTTATTCCCGTTCTTTGTACATTGAATAATGTTTTTTCTTAACCTTATATTGCAGTTCCAAAGAAAGCCGTTAATCAAACTTACGTAAAAAAATGTATACCTTTATATTTTTGTGTGAATTATTCTGCTTTAGCCCTATTTTTTCAGCTCTTAGTGTTTCTTTTCCAATGTTTGTACTTTTTCGATTTTTCCTTTTCTACTTCCGATGTTTCTTCGTCCAAAATTTCGGTATCTGATTCCTTATAAACTTTTTTCTGACTAAGTTTTTTGTTTAATTTCTCCCTATATTTCGCCAACTGTTTCCATTCTTCACTGGTTATCTCCCTATATCTACTCAAATCTTGTTTTAGCGAGTCTTTCCAAGTAAGGCTTGATCGTCTTTTTTTCTTGTTGAATTTTAGTTAGTAAGCTAGTTTGGGTGGATGTAAATCTACTCTTCTTAGAATGTGACCATAATAACTGATTCTTCCCACTCTTGCTCTCTTTTTTTTTTTGTGCTGCCTTTCAACAGTTTTTTGCATTAAATTTAATATTTACCTTTTTTTTTTCAATGATTAAAGATACTTCTTAGTATAAGCTTTTCATAATTTGACATATTTGTTCTATTTTCTTTTAGTCAAAACTGCCACTTTTGTTCCTTATATTAGAGATTCACTGATTTGTATATCATTTTCCTTAATCCCCAAGAGGCGTTGAATTTTTTACAAAAATCTAAAACTGTTCTACTTGTTTTATATGCATTTACGCATTGTAGTTTATTTGCTGATCGTCTATCCAAGGATGCTGTAAGACATACTCCTAAAGATTTTATCCTGATGCATACCTTATAAGTTTTTCCAATTAGTACTTTTTCATTTGGCATCCGATCATTATTGTTTGGAAATCTCAGTGCTAATTGGTATTTGTCTAAATTTAATCTTATTTCCCCTGACTGATTGACAAGTTCTACAAAATTTGTTCACCTTGACCCTCTGAACAACTTTGTCCAAAACTAGAACTTTCTTTCTTATTAGAATCATAAGATAGAAAATGTTTGATTTTGCATACTCCCTAGCGCCACGTAGCGGAAGAATAAAAAAAGAACGATCCATCTCTTGAATGCCCGTGACCTTCTGAACAATTTTGCAGATATTAAGGGTCTCAAGATATACCCTCCCAGAATTCTGAAATTGTGCTTATGCATTCAGGCGAGATGCGTTAAATTTAGTTACAGAATATTTTACGACTACCAACATATAACAAATATCAATTGCCAATATATTGAGATCATCAAATACCGTCCCATCCCCCCTCTACCCCATCTGCCGAAGCGAGAAACAAAAATAAAAAAAACACAACTAATGAAAAACCCATTCAAAGAAAATGAATCGAATTCCATAAATTTCCACCGGTATTATGTTTCACTTAAAAACTTTTTGATTTATGCCGCCTTCCCAGCCGATCTCGGCTCTCTTCATGCTAAAAAATCGTAGCCAACTCGGACCTGACCTCTCCTCCCTTGACTGCGTGTTGGCATTTTTCCCCATTATAAGCTTTCTCCCACCACTTCTTCTTTTTTTATCTCCTTTGGGATTCCATTTCCTGCTGATTCTCGGAATCTTCTCCCAAAGCCCAGCTGCTGCCGGGGGTGAGATTCTTATAAAGCTGTTTTTCATTCTTTGTTTGCTTGACCTTCCCCCGAGCCGAAATACTCCCGGTTTCCAGCAGCAGAACCGAAAGATCCGTGCGAAAATGTTGATCTGCGTGAGCGATAAATAACTCGGGAGAAAAGGGGTTTTCTTTTTCGCAGCCGGTCGCCGGCCAGTTCCGTTCCATCAATGCATGTTGCTCCGTGTGACTTGAAGAATGATTGTGCTTTCCGTTCTTCGTTCGCTTTGTTAATGCTTGGTTTGGTCGGATTGTTGTTGAACATTCACGTTTCGGTCCACCGGACATGACAAAAGGCTTGAAATCGAGCGTGCTCTGAGTCCCCAGGCTTATAAAAAGAAAGGAGTTTCCTCCTATGATTTACAATCTGTGCCCCGGTCGAAGGGGGCTAGGGGGTGGAGGTGAAAGGTGAGGAAACTGGACCAAATGGTTTTTTTTTCTCTCTCCAGTGGAATTGGCTGGTGTGCGTTGTTCCGTCAGAAACAAAAGAATCTCACATCCTTTGAATTATTGTAACGGGTCGTGCGGCTGAAGTGGTTACTGATTCGTGATGTACAATTCTACGGCTTACCTGGAAAAGAGAATTGAAAGGAAGAATTATTACTTAATTTATCGTCTTTGTTGAATAGGTATTCAATTGTTTCTGTGGAAGTAAATGATGAAGATGTGGAGAACCATATGCTGGGTTTTTTTAAACAATTGATTACTTACTAAGTGCTAAAAACCGCACTTTATAGAGGTGGATTTTGAAACAGCTGAGAATTGTAGGACACGGTGTTTTGATTACAAGGAACTGTAGCTACTACCAACTAAACTTCAAGTAATTGAGAATAGATATATGGGGCAATAAACCGATGCATGGTTACATGGAGTTGGTTCTATGAAAAGCCTAACTAATATGTTACCGTTTGTTCGTGCGTTGTCACTGCTAGCAAGTTGATCCCACGCACAGGGGGCAGTCCCGGTAACCCCTGGTAACATCGATACCTCTCAGGCCAAAGTAATGAGATCGAATCTTGCCCCCAACTAGTTACGAAAATTCCCCAAAGAGGTGTTTGAACGACTACGACGGGAGATGAATAAGCCCAAGGCTGAAAAGCTCGGTGATCAAGAAACCAAAAACATCAATCCAACGCACGCACTTACATAAACAACTTAGCAAACTACAAACAAACACCGATTTAAATCAGCATCTCAATAACGAATACAGTCGGGTACCGATCTTTTCGGTTTCGTTCTTTACGAGCTCAATTTCTACGGTTTCGTTCTTTTCGGGCAAACCGAAAGGGGCTATTCATAAACCACGTAGCCTTTCTGATGGAAGGGGGGGGGGCTTGTCCAAAGTCTACGCCACATACAAAAATCCAAAAAAATGTCTGGAGAAAAGTCTACGAGGGTGGAGTGGGGGGTTCAGGGATTTCCAAAAATGAGTCTACGTGTTTCATGAACAGGCCCTAAAGATCGATACTTGCAGCGTATGGGTATTGCACTAATTGGGGGAAATGAGGTCTATCTCAGTTGTTTCAAGTGATAAACCTTTACGGTCTTCAGCAGCAGTGTTGTACGGGGTTGGAACAACAAATCTGTGTCATTGGATTCCGGTTTAATTGGGAATTTCATCGTTAGAAGTGCTTCACATTCGAGTTACTAAATATGAGTGCTGTGTCGCGTTGGGATAAGAGGTAATTGGTTTCATCTAAGGATATCTTGAGAGCCTCACCAGTTAGGACATATGAGTCCTTAGAAAACTTCTCCTAGTGGTCAAGCCCTTCCTAGAAGTGGTCACACAAGTTTGAAATTCGAAATGGGCCTGCAGGTTTATTATGCTATATCTTGAGAGTCTTACTAATTAGGACACTCTTTTCTTCAGCAAACTTGTGTTAGTGGCCAAGTCCTTCCAAATAATGGTCAAATTTAATCGTAATTCTCTCACTGCGTGGCGCTAGTGTGCATATGGGCTTTCAATTTTATTATGCTATATCTAGAGCGTCTTATCAGTTAGGACATTGCTTTCTTCAACAAACTTGTGCGTGTGACCAAGCCCTTTCAGGAGGTTGTCACATAAGTACGGAATTTATTCACTACGAGGTGCTAGAGTGCATATGAATCTCCTTTACTACCTTTACTAGTTAAGGCTTTACTTTCCTCAGCTAACTTGTGCTAGTGGGTCAATTCTTCCATGTGATAGTCCTATAAGTTCGTGACGAATAGTGTGAATATCAGTTTCTAGCTTGTTTATGCTTTATTTCAGGTTGGTCAACCAGACGAACGCCGGAGTGGCCTCAGCTGTATTCAGAAGATGTATCCATTCTCTTCGATCCATTGCACTATGGTACGAATGGACAAATTTTGCGACAAAAATCAACAACTCGAAAACCATTAACTATAGACAGATGGTGTCTTCAGAAGATTAAATTTAAAAAATATGATCTATCTTTTGATTGGTGTGGTGACTAGGGTGGTCGTTTTCTGTTCATATTAAAAATTTTAACTTTTTATTCTTATGATTTAGAGGATTTGTTGCCTCTACAGAATTATAGATATTTTATTTTTATGAAACTTTGCTGGAAAATTTTTACTTCTATCTCATCTACGTACCGTTTTATAACAGTTGTTCTTACTTTCCTTAGGGTTGAACTAAAAATAAAATTACGGGTATAAAATTACGCACATTTTGAAGATACAAGATAGTTGCTAGTTATTGTATTAAAAAGTTGTAGGGGTTAAGGTATAAAAAAAATACGTTTTTGCTAGATACCTTACTCTCTCATATGCAAATATTTGCAATCACAGTATACGTGAATTGAAAGTACACACTTTTATCTACAAGATCTATGCAAAATTGTTTGTCCCCTTTAAGAGAAAACTCGTTTTAAAGTTGGTAGTTTTGCATTTTTCATGCATTATGATCAACAGCATCAACAATTATCTTCAATAAGCGTAAAAACGTAAGTTTTTTTTTATGAAAAAAAATATATTTTTATATTAACCCATCTCCGTTTGGGACTGTTCATAAACCACGTAGACCGAAATTTGCCATTTTCAAACCCCCCCCTCCCCCATCGTAGACTTTCGTAGACTTTTTCCAAACCCACCCCCCCTCTCCTCAAAGTCTACGTAGACTTTGTCAAATTCTTTTTTTTTTAATTTATGGAAAATGTTTAACAATATGTGGCTGTGGCGGTTTGAGGAAAGATTTATGAAATAAAAATCAAACAATCAGGTTATGCAGCTATTCCATTTTATTTTGTTTCATAAAAATACCATAAATAAAAAATAACAGCAATCAATGCTAAAGATGCCCACACCATGGCTGCTTAAACCAATAACTAAAGTTCATCAGCGGAAGTTCTGGTAGGATTGTTTCTTGGATGTCAAGCCCAATGATTTCGACAAAACGTGATTCTGTCTATAGAACTTGTGTAGCTCCGTTCTCGTCGACCTCACAAATAATTTCTTCCAGGCGTTGCTGAAGAATCTTGAGTGGCCTTATTTCCTTCGATGAAATATCTGCCTTGTGGATGCTTTTGCGTTGATCTGCATTCACTTTTGTCGCAAAATGCAGTTCACAATCAAAGCATTTGCGGCTAGTTTTGTTTTTACTTTACATATCAAGTTCAGTTTATCTTCTTTGAAAGTTTTCCAAAGCAAGTTGATGTCTTCACAGACCTGGTTATGTATTTTCTACTTTGTCCCATCCTGCGCTATAGCATTGTCGACAGGTATCACAACCGCATATAACTAAAACCCTCTTCTAAATGTTTGTCAAATGGGAGCAAGTTAACTACTCAATGCTTGACATCATAAACATAATAATGAGTTGGTACCATGGATTTGATCTATCGATGTTTTTAAAAACTAATAAAGAAACACAACCAACACACTCAAATTACTGTCTCTTGTTATATTTTTTAAGCTCTCGAAAAGATAATTAGAGACAGTAATTTTAGCGTGTAGCATTAAACCCCGTTCACATTGCAACCTACATTACGTGATCTTGATATCAAATGCCACGCAAATTATTTTTGGTCTAAGCCTGTCAACGTTAATTTTGGGCACTTTTATTTCAGTGTAGATTTTGAATTATTTCACGGATCGCTGAAACGTTTCCATTATATGACAGCTGAAACTCTCCACTTTATTTCATGGTACAACATGTTAACATTATTGTTACATTCAGTAAACTGGCGTCGAATCAAGTGGGCACGCGTTTTGTACGAACGGCGGCAAAATTTAAATTTATCGGTATGCAATCTTGCCAAGAAACTAAAACTACCGAAAAGTACCATGTTTTGTGTTTGCAAATTATTTGACCAGCGCTTGACTGTGGATTGGAAGGTTGGAAGTGGAACAAATCGTAAGTATATACCCGACATATGGACAAGAAGGTGGCAGCCATTATTGATCCGGATCTTTCTGTGCGGAATGTAGCGTGGAAGTAAAAATCATACGTATAAAAAGTGAAACAGGGGCAAAGACTGAAGGCGTACAAAGTAAAAAAGTTCCCCTACTGTGATGACATGCAAAAATTTACTGCAAAAAGTCTTCACGGTGTTTGACGTACATACTGAAGACTTTAAATAGCTTCTGGGCCTGGCTTTTATACCGCAATGCACAGGAGCGCCGTTTTATAGCGTTTCCGGACAAAGAAAGTGTCCACATTTTCGACAAAGTATATGATTAGGCAGGCCATATGTAGTTGTGGTCGAAAATCTAAATGTGTCGTCTCTACCGGCACTATCAATGACGGTGTGTACGAGAATGTCTGCAAAAGTGGTTGTACCGTTTATCAGTAGCCAGGACTCTCCAGCTCTGTTTTGCCTGATTTGACCTCTTGTCACAATACGAAATCCTTCCTGAATGGTATAAGGTACCAGAGGTCAAATATGTGCCAAAAACAGCCAATCCACCAAACTGTCCAGATCAATGCCCAATAGAGAAGTACTGGGCTCTAGTTAAGCGGACACTCTTCAAAACTAAGCAGAAAGCAAATGGTACCGAATATTTTTAGAAAATATAAATCTTATAAATCTTATCAACATAAAATTTTGTTCACATAAAGTCTATATTGATAATTGACAAAGTTACAGAAGGTTGCACATGGTACTTTTGGAAGCAAAATTTTGCTCGGCTTTTTTTGCTATTGAGTTTACAATAAATAAAATAAATTTAGAACGCAACCAGTAAAATCTAAAATTTGTACGTTTGTTCGTATCATTAATATGTTGAAAATAAACATAATGTGATTTTAATTTCAAACAGCGATGTCACTTGGTTTTAAACATAGAATATATTTGAAAGAAAGCAAGTTTATGTTTGCGGCCAGAATAAACTAATTTTATGTTTGGATTTACCTGTAATATGTTTGTTATGACGGATTTTTTCTGCGTGGAAGGTATGAATATCAGTTTTGTAGAGAGTAAAAAAGGTCTACGTAGACTTTTGGTATATCCCCCCCTCCCCCATCGTAGACAAACGTAGACTTTTTCGAAACCCCTCCCCCCCCCCCCCCTTAATTGTCTACGTGGTTTATGAATAGCCCCTTTATTTATTAACATTTATATCACAGACAAACGGACATAACACATGAAACATTTTGCACTGCAAATCATCGCCATTTAAAAAAAAAAAGCGAACGCCATCTGTTGAGCACACTGTGATAGATGATAAAGCTGAGCAGATGGTGGCATACCCTAAAAGTCATCTTTGCAAAGTTTTCAAATTCAAATTGCAATAATAACGTTACAGCAAAAAAAAACGTTTTTTTCCACCCTAAAGAAAGTCAGAAAAACTGTTATAAAACGGTACGTTGATGAGATAGAAGTAAAAATTTTCCAGCAAAGTTTCATAAAAATAAAATATCTATAATTCTGTACAGGCAAAAAATGCTCTAAATCATAAGAATAAAAAGTTGAAATTTTTAATATGAACAGAAAACGACCACCCTAGTCACCACATCAATCAAAAGATAGATCATATTTTTTAAATTTAATCTTCCGAAGACACCATCTGTCTAAAGTTAATGGTTTTCGAGTTGTCGATTTTTGTCGCGAAATTTGTCCATTCGTACCATAGTGCATTGCTTCATTCCCCCAATCTCGCTTATTACTTGATCGACCCACCTTGCCCGTTGTGCGCCTCTTCTTCTTGTGTCTGTCGATTCGTTTTCAAATATCATTGTTGCAGGGCTAACGTTCGACATGCTTACGACATGCCCAGCCCACCGTAGTCGGCAGATTTTCGCGGTGTGAACGACAGGAGGTTCTCCCAGCAACTGATGCAATTCTTAGTCTGTCTTCCATTTGCACTTCACCGCAGATCGTACGCAACACCTTCCGTTCGAAAACATCACCTCGATTTCATCACCGTCGATCTGAACTCGGAATGGCGTGGCATATTTGGTGCATCAGTCCTCACCGGGGTAGCAAAAGCCATGGGGCCGGTCCACCACCGGTTAGTTATCAAAACAAACTAGTTTCTTATATCCTGAGAAAATTTGACAGCTCCATCAGTTTATTTACGGCAGCAAGGGGAACCGTGAAACATCTTCAAACTGTGGTTTGTTCGTTCCGCCTGGGATGTTTGGCTGATTGGCGGAAATAAGGTCTAACTCAGCGGTTTCAAGGCATTACATTTATAATGTCACCACTAGGAGCGCTTTACTGTCGAGCTACTAACGTTTGCATTAAAGAAAATGGACTTTTTTTTCGGATGGTGATAAAAAAAAGCTATGACAGATAATTGCTTTTGATAAATTTCCCATGTAATGTAATTATTGAAGCTGCCTTGCGAGCAGCTTTCCGGCATTTAACCGGAACATTTGCATGTAGGCATGTTTTTGAGTTTTTTCTTCGATTTATTTATAAATTCCTCCTCAGTTTTCGTGACAAAATTGTTGTAGTAGATCTTACGCTTCAGGTTGGTCCAGAAATTCTCAATGGGACGCAGCTGTGGGACGTTGGGTGGGTTTGCTGACTTGGGTACCACATCGATATTCAGCCGCTCGAATAGTGGGCCGACGTCAGATCCGGCGTGAACACCGAGTCTTCGCCGTTTTGGTATTTCTTGAAGAACGACACAATTTCCGGCAGGCATTTCGTACTATAAATTTCCCCGTTCTTTTCCGGCTTTGACATCCTCTTATCGCTGATTGTCAGCCACAGCAGCACCTTCTTGGGGAACTTGGTGGGAAGTAAAATACGAAGCACCCTGCCAGTCGTTGCCATTCAGGGTGAGATAGGTCTCGTCGTCGAGTTGACCATCTTATTCATTGCCTGCAGCTCCGAAACCAGTGGACGAGACTTTCGCTTCTTTAAATGGATGTTCATGTTCACCAGATACTTTTTCACTGTTTATCCGGTGTAACCGACCTCCTGGCCAAGCGCACGCAGCGATGTAGCCACTTTTTCCTCGGTCTTCCTCTTCAGCATCCTTTGGAGCTTCTTGTCGCTCAGGGTCGTCGGCCGTTCGAAACCGGGCTTGGTTTCGATGCTCTGATTGTTGTCTAATAGTGCCAAGATGTTGTGGGTGCCGAAACAGGCGTATCCAGCATCCACAAAGTGCCACACGATGTCCGTTTTCGACGTGGTGGGGTGCCGTTCTTTGAACGCGCACATTTTTTAACGGAGTTGCATCACTGTTTTTGCCATCACGGTTAGAGTTCGACTGATTGAGCTGTCAAATTTTGCTGCTGAGTCATGGGTTACTATGATTGATGCTGCATGGGTAGTTTCGTCAGTGCAAGTGAAGGTAAACCCATGAAAAATCGGCTATTTTTGTCCATTTTTCTTTATGCAAACGTTATGAAAGCGTACAGATACGCTATGGAATACGGGGTAATTTGTTTCATCCTATGTTTTCTCGGAAGTCTCACCAATTAGGACATATCACTCTGTAGTATAGAGAGTATGTGTGAAGAAATTGTCAATGGTTTGAAGGATTTTAGGAGTATAAATTTACCTTGCGATTTGGGTATAACCATCTGATTTGAGTATAATCAACTTAGCGTGAAACGAAATAAAACTTGCAGTAAGCTATGCGAAAACCTTCTCACTTTGTGACAGTAAACAAAACCAACACAACGCATTGACATGGGAGACCGTTAGCTATAAATACCAGATAGCTGTGCTGATTCAGTTCATTCTTGTAACGAACTTTGACAGCAACGGACCAGTAGCAGCAGCAACAGTTTATCAAGATTATCAAGACGGAAAACTTCGGTCAATTCACGACACACTCTTCAGTAAAATTGTCCTAGTGGCAAAGTTGTTCCTGGGGGTGGTCACATAAGTTCAGAATTCACTCACTACATGGCGCTAGTGTTGATATGAGCTTCCAATATGTTATTGTTGTCACTCAAATGTGCCAGATGGGTTTTAGTCAGCAAATAATTATGTTGGTTTAACTAAGCAAAATTTCTGTGCGTGTATTTGCTTTTCGATCTCGTTACAGATCATTTTTGTTTTACATACATTAATTGTTATGTTATGTATTCTCCGTGCGAGGAGTAACGATTATGATGTAGAAGGAGATGTTCGCTCATCACCATGAGACACCAAGAGTGAACAACAATGTTTTCGGCTAGAATGAAAGATGTGAAGAGAAAGTGTTGAAAGTTCCGTCAGAGTGCGGCAGGTAGGAAAATTAACAGATGTTTTTGAAAATTGAGCGAAAGGGCATGTATCCAATGGTACTCGAACCATGGACGTCAATCTTTGCCTAACATCCCACTGCGGGGTAACTGTTCGATTTGCTGATACCATAAGAAAATTCAACTCTTGCGATATGAACTTGTAGATATGGTGTGTAGTTTTTTTTTCTCTTCTTATTTGTTATATTCGTTAAGAAGCCGCACCATGACGTCACCCAAACTAGCTAAGGACAAGTTTGTTGTTTCTCGTAAGTTCATCGACTTGCTCTGACCAAAACAATCGAGAGAATAATTATTTACTACACAGCAACAGAGAACTAATCCTTTGTGATTCGGATGAACAGAGGATAAAAATGATTTTTTCCATCCAGTTTTTCTCTAACGCAACAGAATCCTTAATGATGAAACCACTCGATATAAACAATATTGCGTATCCGAGAGTAATTAACAAATTGCAGAGAGACAAGATGACTCAAGAACTTTTTGTAGACTGGATTGACAATTGTTTTGCATCGAAGCTAGACAAGTTTTGCGTAGCCCAAAATATTGGATTTAAAGCTTTGTTGTTATTGGACAACGCTTCCTTCTATCCACTGGCAATTGAAAATCCTAACATTAAACTAATGTATGCTATATGCCGCCCAATACAACCTCATTGCTACAGCCTCTCAACCAAGAGATTATCCGACATTTTGAACTGAATTATGTCAAGAGAAGCTACAACTGTATTTTTGATACTGCCGAGAAAACGGATTTTCGCGTACAGATTCTTGGAAGAAATTTACCCTAAAACACTGTTTGGATTGAAGTGACCGTTAAAGATATTAAGGCACATTGTGGAATAGCCAACGAATCCGAGGCTTACAACAAGGATTTAAAAACTATGGCAGAAATCAGAAAGTTGGGCGCAAAGTTCGGTGTATCGGAAATGACACATGGTGAAATCAATCATATGATGAAAGAAAACAAATCAACAGAAGATGAAATTGTAGCCAATCTGGATCCGTCTCCCTGGAGAAAATTTTGATCCCACCGCCTACTGCAGTTGAGATAGACGAAAAAGTTAAGCAGCTCTAAGAGATTGAAATTTTTTGCAGTTTGGACAATAACGTGACACGTAGTGACAAAGTTCAGAACATGTTGATGGATTGTAAAACTCTACTTGAGGAGTGGAAGAACGAGACTCAAAGCGAATGAAACACGAAGGAGATAACTAGAAATGAAAAGAAAAATTAGTATATTCCATTTATTTCCAACTACCTTTGCTTATCTTGACAGATACGCGTATTTCGTCTACAATGTGCAGACTTCTTCAGTGTCTCGTGCTAATTACTAATACTAATAACAGTTGAGTTATTGGTACGAGACACTGAAGAAGTCTGCACATTGTAGAAGAAATACGCGTATCTGTCAAGATAAGCAAAGGTAGTTATAATTAAATGGAAAATTCTAAGTTTTCTTCTCATTTCTAGTTACAGGTATTCCACTATACAGCTCGAACTCTCTAGGATTCACAAAGGAGATGATATAAATAGGAAAAAGAGAATAAAGCAAGAATTTGCTTATAAACAATGTTTTTAATTATTTTTTAAACTTTCCCATTGCTCAATCCACCCATCCGAATAAATCAAATTTCCAGCTTCCCATCACTGAACATTTATTTTCGTAAAGTAGCTCTTACGCGATTCGTAAACATGGATTTTGTACATAGAACAAATGCCTCGTACATTGTATCAAACATTCGTAATGCATTTTATCTGGTGAAAAGATATCATTACACCTTTTTGTAAAATGCACGAAATGAACTTCGTCATGACCAGCCAATTGCTGTTTCTCTTTTATACCGAACTCATGCATGATGGTGTTTCTGCTGGTATGGCCGGGAATAATTTATCTAACCAAAAACAAAAGCTAAAGCGCTGTCGAGAGCTATAACTTCATACTCATTAATCAAACATGTTCAAAACCCATGTCAGAAACATTAAAAAAAAAAACGCTGGGCAACTCCACGTGGTTGTGTTTTTTTTTTTGTCAATTACATTGTGAGTCGATAAAGAAGATCTGTCAGTCCTTCATGCAACCACCAGAAAGACGTTTCTTTTTAATTTGTGACCAAATATTTGTAGCTCTTTGTATTCTATTCGTACAATGTACGAATGTTCTTTCTGTGTCAACAAAAGCTTCGTGCTTTTAACAGTTGCGCGTGTGCCATTAATTACGAATGTATCTTCTTAAAAAGAACAAATCAGTTTCGTTGCAGAAAACAACGAACGGATTTGTGAGTATTACCTACGATTTTGTAGTATAAACTAAAATTGAGTTTCAGTAATAACGCAGCCAAACCTTTAGATATAGGCCAGTCTCTTGAAGCTTTCCCTGCTTTTCGGTATTTCCTTGGCCCTTGATATCCTCCATTATAGGAGAATTGCCAGAATTATGGCTAACACCAGGTAGGCCACTTCAAACTTGCGGTGTAGAATTTGGCGGTCCATACACGATAAAGGAGAACTTTGTAAGAACGCAGAAAACGCTTAAAGTATACATCGCATTGTTTATCTGGAGCTGCTGCTCTCAAAAGGTTCGGTAGTCAATGAAGCCGAAGTTCTACAATCTTCAGCGACAGCGCCACGAATTTTGTTGAATCAAAGAACGAGATTCAACATCTGCTTGACCAATTCAACAATCAGGATGAACCAGACAGGCGTAACATTTGTGCAGTGGAACAAATTGAATGGAAGTTTATTCTTCCCAGGACTCCAATTTTTGGAAGTATTTGGGAGGCTGGAATCAGTATTGTCAAGCATCACATGAAACGGGGCCTTGGGTCAACATTCCCAACGTATGAGGAGATGCCAATGTTTGAACTCAAGATCTATATCTCCGTTATCCATGGATGTGTGTGACCCTAATCCGTTAACATACGGACACTTCCATGTTCAAGGACCAATTTCTGCGCTCCCTGATCCCTATTGAAGAAAATCATTGTGAGGGTGGCATGTGTTAAGTGATTTATTAAAATAAAGTTCAACACATTTTTCACAATAACATTCTTTTGACAGATACGTGTTAATTTTGTGGAGAGTGTGTTCATCTGAGAAACGTATGTCTTTTCAACGTTACTTTTGTCGCAGCGAGGTGTTGCTTTGTTCACTCTCTTTAGCAGGGATGCCATATTCACAGATATGTCTGTAAATTTGCAGACTTTCCATTTTAATTGCAGACTTTTTTTAACGATGCAGACATTTAGCAGACATTTTATTTATGTTGAAGACTTTTACAGACATTTGAAATAATTTTTAAATTTCAAATAAAAATATTCTCTGACGTTCCGATTTAAAACGTACGAGGATCTGAACAGTATAGTATATACGGTAAGAAGCTTTGTTTTAATATTTTGAAATATCGTAGGTATCATTTAAAGTAGAAATCCTTGAAGAAACGAAAGCGGTGGACCACTTGGAGGCACAATGGGTCTGGAGATAAGTATCGTATATGCCCTTTGCGATGGTAACATGGAGTCCCTACTAATGGTAGTGTTCAATCCCACGCGTGTTCAAACCCATGCGAAAAATTACTGTCAAAGCGTTGGTAATATTGGTATTTTGCTATTAAGTCACAACGAACATCAAGGTTCACAACAATACAAATCATATTTAAGAAATTAAGAGACATCCTCGAAAAAAAAACTTCTCCTATGGTAAGAAAGAAACTTCTCAGAAGTATTGGGAGCAACCAGTTCATGCTAGAAGAATCTTCAAAAATTTATTACCGAAGTTCAAGAACATACTTACCAGAATTTCAAGACAAAACTTCCCTAAGAATCAGGAGAGGACTTATCAGAGCTTCAGAAAGAAGTGTAGGGAAGAGAACTTCTTTGAAGTTTGGAATTTGTCAGAGGTTTTGGAATTCTTCCCAGAAATTCAAAATTGAATTTCCTAGAAGTTCAGAAAAAAAACATTCCCAAATTTCCAGGAAGGGCACTACCTATAATTTATCATAAAATCAGGAAAAAAAATCCGCAGGACGGTGCGTCATAGAAGCTAAGGAAAGAACTTCTCTCATGTTCAGGAAATAAATTCCCAGAAGTTCCGGAAGAAACTTCTCGAATGGTTAGTTGGAACTTCCTAGGAGTGCTTGGCAGCTTTACCAAAGCTCAGACGAGAACATTCTGCATTTCAGATTAAGGATTTCTCAAATTTTTTTTGGAGAGAAAAAAATGAAACTTCCCAGGAGCATTGGGGATGCTTTCTTCTAATTTGAGCACAAATTACCCAATAGTTTCGGGACAAACTTCTCCAAAGTTCTGGAGAAAACATCCCAAAAGTTCTGAAGAGGACTTTTCAGAAGTCTAGGAAGGAACTTTAAGAACAAATTTTAGGGAATTTTCCTAAAAATTTTGGAATAAAATTTTCCTCGCAGTTCCGGATGGGACCAATCAGAAGTTTGGAAAGAATAAGCTCAGGAAAAAACTTCCCTGAATTTCAGGAAGAAACCTACCACAGAGGGTACTTCCTTAAGGGTCAAGAAGGAATTTTTCAAAAAAATCATTAGAGAACTCCTCAGAAGTTCACAAGAGGACTTCTGAGAAGTTGCGAAGAGACCAAAAGTTCAGTTGGAACTACCCAGAAGTGCTAGAGAGCTTCCCTAAAGTTCCGAATTGAACATTCCAGCATTTCAGAATGAGAACTGCTTGAAGTTTACGAAACCACAGAAGTTATGGTAGATTCTTTTGATAAAATCAGGAAGAAACTTTCCAGAAGTATAACGGGATCTTTTTAGTAGTTCAAACTGGAATTTCTCAAATATTCAGGAACAAACTTTCCCGAAGTTCAGGCAAATACTCCCCTGAAGTTCAGAAAAGATTATTTCGGCAGTTCAGAAAAGAACTTCTCAAAAGTTCAGGAACAAACTTCTAACAACTGAAGAAGATTTTCCAAGAAATTCTGGAGAGTACTTTCGCAATGTTTTGCAGAAACTTTCCTCGTAGTTCAGGATAGGACTTATCAGAAGTTTAGAATGTACTATGTTCAGGAAAAACGTTACCAAATGTTTCTGGAAGGTAAGGTTGAGTTCTTAAATACGAATTTCGAAGAAAATAAGAAGTGGCTGCCAAGAAGTTCATGAGGAATTTTGCCTGAAGTTCAAGAGGAAACTTCCCAGAATAATGCAAAGAGTCTTGCAGAAGATCAGAAGAGAGTTTCCCTGAAATTTTAGAGATAATCACTGACTAACCGAAGAAGCAATCTATACAAAAATCATTCATATGACCATAATGACATTGATGATCATGAGTGATGTTTGCACCATAATCAAATTTGGTACACACCATCAATGGTTGTTGTTGAATCAAAAAAAAGTCTGTAGATTTTATCAAATGAAAATTGTGATTTTAAATTACAAAACTGAAAAAAGAGTGACAGGGGAATAAAAACTATAGACAATTGTGTCATCTATGCGAATGCTTCAAGCTTCAGTGTCGCTTAAAAAATATGAAACAATAGTGTACGGTTGCATACAATCCAAGAAATAGATGCAGACATGTTAACATAAACACACAAATAGCGATAATGACATAACTCGCTCTCTTATTACGTCATTTCGTTGAAACAAGTCTAATTTTCTAAAAAAAAAAACAGAATTTTATAGACATTCCCAGACATTTAAAATTTTTATCACAGACATTTGAAAAAAACATCTGGCATCCCTGCTCTTTAGTCGTGGACGCTGACCAGTTCGAATCGTTTTATTACATGGTGGAAAAAAAATTCTCACAGATAATAGATAATTGTGACACTCAACACAATCGCATACAGATTTTTACGGATTTGGTTACATAAACTGTTTTTTCGAAGCTAAACCACGATATTTTTGGATCGTTGATACCTGTCTACCAAGCTTTTTGAGGTTTCCCTTCACCATGGACCAGTATGTTTCAATCGGACGGAACTGCGGACATTTTGGTGGATTTCAATAACATTATTTGCTCATAACAAGTGATTGCATTATAAGCGTAATAGCAGCTGAACAAAGATGCTCGGAACAAGGATTGAGTAGCATGTTTTCTCAGGAAAGGGAAGAGTTGTTTTTTGAGGCGTTAAATATTTATTTATTCCCACTCGAGCAAATCGTGTATATTTTATGGTGTACGATAATTTATAGTGTATTTTGTGTACATTAACTTAGTGTACGAAACATAACAAAGTTGCACAGTGGAACGAAGCTTTTAAAATCACGCGTTTATTTAAGAGTATGAAAATGTGCAATTTTACAAGGGTAATATATTCGGAGAAGTTTGTTGTCATGAAAAAAGCTATCATTTTGTAAATCGTTTTAGGGTGCTTCAAAATTTATTTTATCAGAACGTGCACAAAAAAAAGTTGTTGTCCTTACAACAGTTGCAGAACACACTCAAACAAGCAGCTGTGTAGGACACAACAACTTGCTATCTCTAAACATTGACGAGATGAATGAAGTTGAAAGAATTCGATATAGTTTGTCTATGTTAAAAGGTATGTACAATTTTCCTAGTACCTTCAACTGCGTTGAACCATATAATTGGTTATGTAACCATATGATTTTACTTCGGCATATTGCCTTTTATTATAAGGGACTGAATTGGAAATAACTTGAACATTGGGGTAATCTTCAGAATACATATCGTCTGAAGTTGGCTCCCAAAACTGAAAAGGGGTAACGGATTCGTGAGATGAATTTACGCTGGCGAATTCGACGACCGGCGACTTTCGAACCAATTAAGAGCAGGACCAGCGAACAAGTGGAAAGCAGAATCGAACAATTCTTGCAGCGACAACTACTGTTAGACCAACTCCAAGAACTCGTTCAAACTGCTGCCTTGATCAGTTTCTTCGTATTTGTCTATTTTCCATTTGGAGCCAGGCAAAGATTTGGCACTGTACGACGCCTGACGAGGGGGTGGATTCGGAGGCACCGATAGGATCGACATAGGTGGAACAATCGGGTTTGGGTTCGAAATCGGTGGAATAATAGATTCCGGTGCCGTTGATACAACGAGACTACCAACGAGAAAAGAACATTCAAATGCCATATTAAATTTCGTAAATATTTTAGGCCTTTTGATCATTATTTGCTTTGAATTCCATCATCTTCTGTACCAAATGAATGCAGTAGAATGGCGGATATGATCCATTTGTGAACTGCGACTAGATACGACTGCTTCCTGCACATATATTCTCAGGTACACGATATTAAACACGATAATCTCAAATACACGCAGTACTGAAAAGCGAACACTTACTAATTACAAGTGCCACACGGATCATGTCGAAAACGTTGACTTCATCTTCATTCATCTCACTAGTTCTCACTGGTCTCATAGCTCAGAAAGATGAACCACGTATTCAGTAGCAGCTCTTCCCAATTGTACAGGGCCAATTCCCAAATCATAAACTTTAAAATAAATTAACATAAAAATCTCTCCCTCTCCAAGTTTGCGTTTATGTTTAGTTTTATTTATTATCGATAAAGCAGAACT
Organism: Aedes japonicus; assembly: GCA_034211315.2. Classification (NCBI taxonomy): domain Eukaryota; kingdom Metazoa; phylum Arthropoda; class Insecta; order Diptera; family Culicidae; genus Aedes; species Aedes japonicus. The sequence continues at coordinate 59,237 of JASCZW010006515.1, forward strand.
GTCAAACATACATTCTACGGTAAACACCAGTCCTCTATTTAGGCCAACACATTATTGAAGTTGATGCTGGTGTGTTTGGTCACACCGTACAAACCAAACGTCAAATCATGTGTTCCCTTCCAGCAAATTCGCCTAATTACCCAAGTAACAAATAAACATTAGCATATGCAGTAAATCACCCGAAATCTGCATTTCAGATGTTACAAGCATTATATTAGCATCATAACAACATCTCGCTGTCTGTATTAAAGTTGGACTTCGAATGCTATTTAAATGCTTGTAGCCTGTAATAAGCATTTCGAATGCAAAATAGCATTAAAGGAGCATTATTATAGCATTGCAGTAAAGCAACCGTATATTGGGCCATAAGCGGCATTTATGTTGCATTTAAGGCGACTTAATTGCCTAGTAGGCTGTCATAAAGGCGCTTTAAAACTGCTTATTAGTTACCTGGGTAAGGTGGCCATGAACATTCGTAAATTGCTGAACTTGGATAAAAAATTTAAGGCCCATTGTGTACTGGACAAAAAGTGCATGTGATATTTTTTTCGATTGCTGTCACATAATTCAGATCCATCAATTCAAAAGGAAAGGACAAATATTAATGCTATGAAATTCAAATAAGTTTTATCAATGACTCTAATAGAACAACCATTGATTTATTATCGCTTCAATGGACCCAACCCCTGGTGGACATGAAAAACTTGCATCAACTGACTGGTGGCTTATTCCAGCCACTTGTAAAAATCAATCCTGAATCCGCACTTCAACTCATCAGCAGCTGTCTGAAATAGCCCGGAATAGGAACTCGAAAAACCTTTTAGCTCCCACACCTTAAAGCATCGCCACTCATTTGCTGCGGGCTACGAGGATTTGCGTTCTTTATCCGTAGGAGCCTTTGGGTGGGCTGTGAAAACCACCATACCCGCAATTTAATTAAATATTTAAGATTCGCACTGACCCTTCTTCCGTTCGAATGCCCTCCGAGGCTGAGGTTTGTTCCGCAGTGGTGGCGATGAGGGGCGAAAAGCTGATAAGTAGCAGTCAGTCGGTTTTCCGAGACGCTGGATGTTGCTTTCGTTTTTCCTTGACCATTTAGTCGAAAATGCGGAAAGGTTGTAGCCGTCCTAAATCCGGTTTTAAGTCGAAGCTTGCTTGCTCAGGGGGAGGATGCTTCTTCGAAGGGGGCGATGAACATAATTTAATTTGTTCTTCTACTGACTGAGTTTTTGGATTGAATAATTATGTGGTTGGATAACATTTGATAGAGGGAATCTGATTTTTCATCCCTGTTCTTGTGGGTTCTAGGAATCACCATTATCGTTATGAGCTTGTTGAAGTTTCTAGAAGGATGGGTTGTTTCGATTTATTTTTATGAAGCACTCACATAAATCAACGTTAATTTATCAATGCATTTGAATTATCTATCGACTAGGTTAATTAGATCAAGAAATTGCAATTTTAACACCATCCCACGTGAATCCACGAGCGGGGATTCTCTCCAAAGGTTTCAATGATCATCGCTGCTATTCATTGAATTTATCGCATACATTATAGTCTGAAATCAGACCGCTCATCCCAGAGTGTCGCTATCGGCCAAGTGCAGATTAAACCATTCACACCCACTATCATAGCTCACACGCGCCGCCTGCTTCGGATCGCGTCCCGGCCACTGAATGACGCGGTTTGCCGCCAATGCTCAATAGTGTTTACGTGATATAATTAAGTTCACGCTCGAGAAGAGCCTATCGGTTCAAATTAATCTCCATCCTTATCGACACACCAGTCATCCGTGACGGGATTGGAGATAAATCCGACGGACTAAATACTGTATTCACGTTGCAGTTGTCTACTGTGAGGCCAGGGCTGCTTCTTGCCACCCCGTTCCATACCGTCATTGCACAGTGGTTCAGAATGGAGGCATCGGGCAGAATAAGAACCATTATCTATGTTGTACGGGTGGAAATAAATAAAGTAAATTAAGTGCTTGTATCACAATATCCAAAGCACATAAAAGCTTTCTCAGTGTCTGAAAATTTAACAACCATGGTATGAGTTGACCTTTTGTACTCGTAGAATTTCCAGCATACAGCTTAACATACTTCGTACTAAGATGTGTTTTCTCTTAGACACCATTGACGGAAGAGGCTACAAAATGATCAACGTTAATAGTATCAAACGGAACAAGTTTCTTCGGAATGCTACGTATAATGCGGCGACATTCGGAATTTGAAAAGGAATACATGATGCAACAAACACAATTATTAATATAATTTTTGATATTTTCTGTCATTTTCGGAAACCAATAATGCATCATCAAGTGATCCAAAGTCTTCGTAATACCCATATGACACAACTGATCATGAACATTACTTATAATGTAATCTTCCATTTTAGCAGTAACTTCCGGAGACAAACGAAAGACCAACCATCATCCAAGGTGAACATTTTCACAACTCCATTTTCGAGTTCTTCTCTCAATTTGAGGATTAAGGGTCACGTCCTTGTGATACTTGCAGTTGGATTTGGATATCAACAGGGCTAATACCGGAAACAACTTGGTTAGCACTACTCGGAATGCGACTCAACGCATCGACATGATTCATGAACTTACCGTTACGGTACTGAATTGTATAATGGTAGTTCTCGTACTCTAAACCTCATCTCTTAGCATTGATACTTTTCTTGTTAAGCGTCATAGCAATTAAATCCGTAATGGCTCGGAATGGAATCCCTTCTAGGTAAACTCGGAAATTCCGTAAAGCATAAATTATATCCAATGCTTCCAATTCGAAACAATGGTAGCGAGACTCTCGTTCTGTAGTTCTCGTCAAATTCAAACTTAGTACCCGCTTTTACCGAATTGCGTAATGGTGTTTGTAAAGTCGCGTTTCGAATCTCTTAAATAACGCACACACGTCCGCTCACGGTGGTAGTCAGACAAAAGCTAATCTTTATTAACATTGCGCCTCAAAGTTTATCATACATCTCATTTACTATCTCATTTCAAGGTTCTTAAATGTAGGTGTGCTGAATTTCTGGATCATGTGTATTTTATATTTACGGTGGACTCAATGTGATGATTCTACATTCCTCCCTTTCTTAAAACTGTTCAACACCGTTAGTTCTAAAATCTTTAAAAAATGTTGGTTTCCTTGATTCCCTCCTTGGACGAGAACACACCTCTTCTGGTAGATCGTGAGCAGGTCTTACCATTAGTACAATTCATTCCAAGAGATATCGCCAATTTACTCGTGTGAGTAGCATCCATTCGACCCGTTTTGTCATGTGTATCCGTATGAGTGATTTCCGTTCTACCCGTGTTGTCATTATTGTCTACAAGCAGCTTCTTTACGTGAGACACATTTCTATGAATGATTCTCGCCGTTTAATTTGATTTTAGTGTAACATTCGAGCCCCAGCGAGCAAAGACGTGAATTCTTCAGGATCAAACGTCGTTGAAAGTTTATTGTACTTCTGAATTTGTTTTACAACAAATCTATCACCCACAAACACATCATCATTCTCCCTTTGTCTGCATGCTCCCCTACTTTCATCTTCTTAACGTGATCGCGTTTTGCAGTATCTCATCCTTTTGTATTTCTTGTGTGACTTCTTGAACTGTAATCTGGATGCATGTGGAGTTCCAGCCAATGCTAATTGATATATAAAACCCTCATCCGTGACACTGAATTCGGTCGGCTTTGAAACTGATAGCCTTGACAAAAGGCTTTCCTGTTCTTCGTTGGACGAAACCTTCGCTGGACAACTCGTGCCCCAAAAATTCTATCTTGGGTACGTTGAAAACACATTTTTCATCATTTAAGAGAATATCATATTCTTGCAAACGGTTTTGCAGTTGCTTTAATCCTGAATCGTGCTCGATTTGAGATCGTCCTGTAACCAATAGGTCGTCTAGATAAACAACTACAACTACTTGTTCCCATCCTGTGACAATAATTTCTTTCGCCTGGTGAAATAACTCTGGAGCACAGCTTATTCCGAACATTAGGCGTTTGCATCTGTTAAAAGAATGAATTCACGAAGTTTTTTCTTTAAAATTATGAACAAATACAAATGAGATCGTTGATAAACCAGTTTATTGTGAATCCTAGAGGGTTTTGAGCTGTTTAGTGGAATACTTGTAACTATAAATTAGAAGAAAAATTAGTAATCTCCATTTAATTCCAACTACCTTTGCTTATCTTCGACACATACGCGTATTTCGTCTACAATGTGCAGACTTCTTCAGTGTCTCGTACTAATAACTCGACTCGAGTTGAGTAATGACGGAAATGGCATACTATTAATGACTACCAGGCGTGAATTGTTTGGTCTGACACCATTACTGCAAACCATTAAACCCAAAAATTCAATTTCTGTGAAACAACTACTCAAACAAAGTGCTGCCAATTTACAAGTCGTGAACATAAATACAACACACATAAATAAAAAGATACAAAATACAACAGAGTACTATAAACATTAATGTTACAAATCACTCCGTCCCGTCATTAAAACCTGCTGTATTCTCTATGTAAACAGTAGCATCCGGCGTTTCCCAAGGCACCCACCTTGGTGCATTCCTTTTCTTGTTATAAATGTACGACGTGAACATGGTTTTCAGATGCCTGAAATTACAGCTTCATGACGTCCGCTTAAGATACGTCATCAAATGTCCAAAAGACGCCCACTTTCTTCAGCAGGAACTGCAAGTATTCGACGACTAGTGTCAAATCAACAGCACCAATGTACCTAAATGCTCGTCTATCTACTTTGGCCCAAAGTATGCGATTCATTTCCACGACTACATCCTTCGAAGAACGCGCTTGGGACGTGACTCAACAGTCAAGGATCTGGAAGTATCGCTCGACCCAGATCTGTCATTTGAGAACCACATTCCCAATATCTTCTCTAAGGCCTCATCTCAGCAAGGATTTATCTTCCACATCGCTAAAAACTTCAAAGACGTTTATTGTCTGAAGGCACTTTACTGCTCTTTGGTTCGTCCTATTTGTAAGTTAAATGATCATTGGGTATTTTCTCTTGAAAATTTGGGTGGAAGTAGTTTAAAGTGTTTTTTTATCGCTGTCCGTTTTTCATAAATTGGAACAAATGGCGTCACCCGAAGAGCAATGTCGCGAATTGATTTTGCGCAAGCAACTGGAAAATCCAAAACTCTCATCGGAACATCGGAAAACAACTTGGAATCATGCAGTCAACGGTGTGTTGGGTGATTAAACGTTACTACGAAACTCTGAGCATCGAACGGAAAGAGACAGGAAGTCCCAATAGATGTTCTATTAGTGATCTGGATGGCAAGCGTGTCTTGAAAGCGTATAAGAAGAATCCCAATGCTTAGGTCAGGGATGTGACTAAAAAAGTTGAATATGTCCAAGTCTTTCTTTCAGAAAGCCAAGGGCCGTGAGGGACTGTATACGTGCAAAGTGCAGGAGGCTCCGAATTGTGACGAATGGCAAAATACACTGGGAAAGTCACGGGCCTAGAAACTGTCCACCCAGATGCTGACGAAATCCATTGTCTAATCATGGATTATGAGACTTACGTCAAGGCGGACTTCCAGCAGCTTCAAGGACGACTGTTCTTCACCACCTAGCACAAGTTTGATATTCCGGAAGAAGTAAGGAAGCAGAAACTTTCAAAGTTTGCCAAGCATGATTTGGTAAGCGATCTGGTCATGTGGCAAACAGAGTGCGCCGTTCGAACTACCGGGAAGATCTACCTATGTCTATCGAAGCATCTGCTGCCTCTGTTGAAGCAATTATTTTAATGTTGTCATGGAGTGATACGAAGCTAACGAGGTCACTTTCGTACCCAAGGACATGAACCCTTCCAACCCACCGGAACTAAGTACCATTGAAGAATACTGGTCTATTATTAAGCAAGTACTACGGAAGCATCCCAAGGTGGTCAAATCAGAGGAAGACATGAAAAAAACGTGGGTTTCCGTACAGAAGAAGCTGCAGCCAAATGTTGTGCAGAACCTAATGAGTGAAGTTTAGCGTAAAGTGCGAGCGTGCGGTTATGGTTTTGAAATTGAATGAAATGAATCTGACAAAAGCTTACTAATGGGTTATATTTTATTGTCTGAAAGTTTGTCGTGATGCAATTTGATGTGGGACACCCTTTACTGTGCTATCGTTTGTCCCCTTTTCTACCAAAATGCTTCCCAAAGAATCAAAGTTGTCAGCGAAGGTTTATACGTTTTGCTTTGCGACATCTTCGGTGACAAGACCTTCGCAGATTGCCAAGTTATGAACGTCGATGTAAGTTCATCAACCTGAAATTGTTGGAAGGGGAACGTATGGTGGCGTGTTTTGTTGGTGACCTCCTTCAGGGAAGCATCGACTGTTCCACTTTACTTGGACTCTTGAACATCACAACTTGACGACGAAACCTCCTCCGATTACAATATTCCTTTATAAACCGACACTAAAAGACCAACAACGGCAATCACGAGCCTGTGCTGGACAGGTGCCGCGTTTTAAATAGCTATATCTATTTGATTTCAATGAGGTTAAAGGGTGGAACGGTCAAAAATTGGTCAAACGTGATTAAGTGCACACTAATTTGTTTATCATATAAATGATCAATCTTTTTTTCTTTTTGAAGGTCATCGTCTACAAAACACAAGAAAATTATTTGATTAGGTTTCAGATTTTCTAAAAGCGAACTGTCGGGCTTTACGTTTCATGCCTTTTAACAAATTGTGAATCGCTGTTATATCCACCTCATTTGATGCTGAACGCCAATTTGCCTGGAACTGTTTTTCACTTCCAACTGTTTTTAGAGTTCTTTTGAGGTTTCTCTTTACGATTGCCCAATATTTGACAATTGGGCGCAGCTCTGGCAATTTCCGGAGGGTTCTTCTCCTTGGATACGATTTGCACACTATTGGCGGTATACCATTCCTGAGCTATTTTTCCGTAGTGGCAAAAAACAAGATCTGGCCAAAACTGAACGGAACAACTATGTTTCTTAAAGAAATAAACGTGTTTTCAAGCATTTTTTTACATACATATCTTGGTTGACAGTGCCATTTGTCACGAAATCGTCTGCCAAACCAAGTATCTTTTGCTCTTTGCACTGTTGTTTGGGACTTTCTCAATTTGTTTCCGATATCTCTGATGGAAAGGTTGGGATTGCGTTTGAAAATGCTGGGCACTATTCTTCCGGTCACTGCGGCTTCCTGGTTTCGGTTTTCTCCTGATCCTGGCTTCCTGGCTCCGTTTATAACACTTTTATAAAATTCGTCATGGTTGATTTGGCTATATTAAGTGATTTGGCCAAGTCAGCGTGGGGATATTTTGGATTTTGTTATGCGCGTTCAAAATTATTATACGCTGCTCCTCTCGCCTCGACGCCATTTTCACAACTGTATAGAAAATGGCAAAAACAAAATATAGTTAATACTAGCTGAACTCGGTGCGTGCGCTGCTACGCTTGCAACTAAATGAAGGAAATGTAACTGGCACTATTATGGTTTTTTTTCGGAATGAGTTTTTTTTGAATGAGCAGGGGTTCAAAATTCTATCAAAACATGCTTCTTACTCGAGAAATACACGTTTTGTGTTTAAGTATCCTGGATAATTCTCATTTTTGGTAGAAATTTGTGTTTCATTTGTATGGAAGCCCTCCCTTCCAGAGGGGGTGGTTTCTCAAACCACCATACAATGATTGCCTTCAAAACCCCCCATATGCCAAATTTGGTTCCATTTGCTTGATTAGTTCTCGAACCATCAAACGGGGCTCTTCGATTATAATAAAAATTTGAGTTTCATTAGTTTGAACCCCCCGCCCTATAAAAAAAGGGGGAGGGGTCTTGAACCACCATAGAAACATTCTTGCCTTCAAAACCCCCACATGCCAAATTTGATTCGATTTGCTTGATTAGTTCTCGAGTTATGAAGAAATTTGTGCCTCATATGTATCAGAGCCCTCCTTCCTGAGAGAGTACCCGACCAAAAGAAAACAACAAAATTTTTGTTTTGTTTTTTGTTTCTTGATTATCGAGATTTTCAGCCTCGGGCTGGTTCATCTCCCGTCGTTGTCACTCAAACACCACTTTTGGGCATTTTCGTAACTTCTCCGGGGGTGAGATTCGAGCTCGTGACATTGGCGTGAGAGGTATGGATGCTAACCAATACGCCGGGGTCGCCCCGTTGCTACAACAAAATTATTTCAAGTCTTGTTATTCAGTAACGCAGGTTTTATAACAGAGGTTGTTACAATTTAGATCGCGGATGTAGTTAAAATAACAGAAATTGTAACAAAAAGTCCTCTAGAGGTAACGCAATTATAACAAACTATGATATAGATATAATAAAAACAAAACAAACTTTGTAACAGTTTTGTTACGAAGTAGCTAAGTCCTATCAGTAAGTGTTAGAACTAATATATTTCTTTGCCCAAATAGTGCCTCTCGGGACATTATATCTTAATTTGTTATAGGTATGTTATCCACCTGAAAACGTCTTCAACAAATTTATATCATAATCAGTAAGTTGTAACAAAGTTTGTTATAATATTGTTATTTTTATTTTATGCCCTGCTGGTCGGGTAGGGGTCTCAAACAATCACAAGAGCCTTCCCCAGCCCCAAAAACCCCTTCATATAAATTTTCACGTTGGTCGGTTCAGAAATTTCCGAGTCTATAAGGGTCTGACAGACAGACAGAAATTCATTTTTATGTATATAGAAATCTACCCTCCAAAAACCACCACATGCCTAATTTGGTTTCATTTGCTTGATTTGTTCTCGAGTTATGCTGAAATTCGTGTTATATTTGTATAAAAGACCCCTCTTTCAGTGAGCGGAGGAGTTTCAAACCACAATAAAAACATTTCTTGCCTTCAAAAACTTCCACATGCCAAATTTGGTTCCATTAACCTGATAAGTTCTCGAGTAATTCAGAAATTTGTATTTCATTTGTATGGAAACCCCCCTACCGCCACCTTCCGGATGGCGGAGGAGTTTCAAACTTCCATAAAAACATTTACCTCCTCCAAAAACCTCCACATGCCAAATTGGGTTCCATATACTTGATTAGTTTTCGAGTTATGCACAAATTTGTGTTTCATTTGTATGAGAGCCCCCTCTTACAGAGGGCGGAGGGGTCTCGATTTACCTTAGAAACATTTATTGCCTTCGAAAACCTCTACCTGCCAAATTTTTCTCCATTTACTTGATTAGCTCTCGAGTTATGTAGAAGCTTTTGTTTTATTTGTATGGGAGCACCGCCCCCCCAACCTAACAGAGAGAGTGGAGGAGTCTCGATCGTAGAAACATTTATTGCCTTTAAAATCCCCACATGCCAAATTTGGTTCCATTTGCTTTATTAGATCTAGAGTTATGAAGAAATTACAGTTTCATTTGTATGACAGCACCCCTTCTAGGAGAGGGGAGGGGTCTCAAACATTTTTCTCCTCCATAAAACCCCACATGCCAAATTTGGTTCCATTTGCTTGATTAGTTCTTGAGATATGCAGAAACTTCTGTTTCATTTGTACGAGAGCCTCCTTTTCTAGAGAGGGGAGAAACATTGCTTGCCTCCAAAAACTTCCGCATGCTAGATTTGGGTTTATTTGCTTGATCAGTTCTCGAGTTATGCAGAAATGTGTGCTTAACTTGTATGGGAGCCCCCTTTCCAGAGAAAGGAGGGGTTTCAAACCATCATAAGAACCTTCCGGTGTCCAAGACGAATTCAACAAAGCAAAAATCTTGATGTTGAAGGAGATGTTCGCTCATCACCATGAAGCACCCAGAGTGAACAACAACGTTTTTGGCTAGAATGAAAGATGTGAAGAGAAAGTGTTGAAAGTTCCGTCAGAGTGCGGCAGGTAGGAAATCTAACAAATGTTTTTTGGAAAATTGAGCGAAAGGGCATGTATCCAATGGTACTCGAACCATGGACGTCAATCTTTGCCTAACATCCCACTGCGGGCTAGGTTGTAGCAACGGAACAAGTCCGCCACTTTAACAGGCTTGCAAAAATCTTACCAAACGGTCCTTCTGCTCGCGAGTTAAATCGTGACAAAGGAAACCTCAACTCATTTTTATTTATATAGATTTCGAGGGATGTTCAAGTTTTCTAAATGCACGATTAAAAAAACTACGTCATATTTCAGTCGACCCAGTTTTGACCGTTCCATTTTCCAATAAGGATTGTTTCCGCAGATGTGTGTGTTAGTTATTATCCCTAATTTAGTTTTAACTAATTGTTATTGGGATTGAACATTTTAGTCTGTTGATGAATCGATGCAGAATAAATAAATAGAATTTACATTCAGATCTAGTGATATAAGTTTTTGCATTCACAATAATAGTAAGAGAATATAATATTTTTATGAACAATTTATATCTGACATCCACTGGTTGGACATAGCGAAGTTTTAAAAAATAGTTGCGGTGTTAATTAACTAAGTTCCAGGTACTAAGTACAATCACACAACTGTAGGCATCTCTACATGTTTGCATAAAACCATGACAAAATCAAGAATAAATCTGCTTATCATTTTGATTGTTACTGGAGAAAGCGTGTTTCTCTGCGTTGAAAAAAAGTAGACAGTTTCCGCAAGGAGTTGATTAAAAATCCCGAAAAATAAATCCACGAAACAAGCTTGTTACAAATCTCACTGTGCATTGTGTTGACGACAACGACGACGAAAACATCGAACGCTTTCGACGAACCACAACAACACGTTTCGGGCAATAACCGGATGTCACGTTTCACCATCAGCATCGAATAAACTAGCCATATTGTGTCTTGACCAAGATTATTTATCTACGTATTATCAGCGCCAGCACTTGATCCTGCCTGTCGCCTCTAATGCATCCGATGGTAGTGCGTCAATACACACAGTCAATAAGCGGAGCCGCCCACACTCACACCGCCGCCTTCCGTTCCCAAAGTGGCAGAATATCATCACTCAAAGCCACCCAAAGCTCCGGAAACACGGGGGAAATAAATTTTACTCGCACATTTCCGGCTGCCAGCTATAACACTTACCAACCGAAAAGCCCATGTAGGTAGGTAGGCCAGTGAAACACGAGAACCTTGTGATGATGACGACAACGTCCGACCGACTCGGCTACCGGTGGAAGCGAAGAAAAGATAAATCTGCCCCCGGTACAAATCAACCGAAAACACGTGCCGTCTTTTACGGTTTCCTTCCGGAGGCTAAGAGCGCTATTTCCCTCATCGGATGCACAAACGAGACGGTGAATAATAGGAGAGCCAAAAGTCGTGTTAGCAACCACACGCCATATCAAAGGCAAGGCTCGGATGTCTGGGCCAAGGTAGATGGGTAAACATGTTTGGGCTCCTTTGTGCCAGTCCCAAAGACCGTGCGTTGCGGCCGCTGATTCCGAATAACCCAATTTCTCGGTAGAAAGATGACACAAATGGATGACAAATATGTTTGACTCCTTTTTATTCTGTTTCAATATTCTTGCTTTTTGGCCACCGAATAGAGAACTGGATTTTGTTTGTTGTCGATGGAGGAAAAGAGGCTATTGTGGGATGATACTTTATCTTCTTCTTCTTCTTTGATATGTCAGAACTTATCCGTGACTTTTTGACCTTTTCCAAAGGCTCCTTCGGTGGTTAATTGAAAGCAGTCTACTTCGTGACAAACAAGGGGATTCACCTTTTGTCGGTCTTTTCTCAGAGTCGTACACAAATCTGACGTTTTAATTTACTCACAATTCTAGACAAAATAGTTAAAAGGTCGAAAGTAACAATTGTTAACAATGACTTCAAACGTAAATTTCCTGAAAATGACAGGTCGCTTATATTAATGTCCACTACCGATGGGATCTGCCTCTATCTGTTTATGATGCTGTTATGTTTAAGAGAGCAAGCAGATACTAGAAATAATCGCTAGATGTCATTGTTTACAAATGTTACTTTCGACGTTATGACTATTTTTTCTAGAATTATTTGTTCCTTGCTCCTCTATCTCTCTACGGTGTGAGTGGAAATTCCAGTCAGCGAAGTATATGATCGCAAAAATGAGAAGCTTGCATGAATTTTAATTTGGAATGTTTTTTTTTCTGTTTAATTAGTTCATTTATTTGCAAGGCTCAAACTTGCGTTACACTTTGCGGAGCCGATAATCAATATTGTTATTAACAATGCATTGCGTTTTGATGCAAGTATGTGGGGTGCTAATTATTTGTGGATGGCTCGAGGTTAATGGGTAACATTGTCGTTTGGAAAGGGCTAGGCAGGAAACTTATTTATGCCATTATTTGCTGATTTTGGTTGCGACAGCTACCAAATCCTCGGTCAATGTAGTCCATTTCAGGAACTAAGCCGCAGATGGGTGAACACAGGTTGCTGGGCAAGTACATGTAGAACGGAAACAAAAGGATAGTATAACTGGTACACAATGGCAGGGAACTTTCTACAGTGCAGGGGAAGGGGGTGATGAAATCACACTCTTAGATCAGACAAACAAAGGAATTCGTAAATCGCTTGCATGTAGGGAAGATCACGCGTACCCAAAACATCTCTTACCTCGCAGAAGGGTTGTCTACCTCGAGCCACTAGGGTATTCAATAGTCGCGTTCTGGAGGCATCATTATCCGGACAATTCCAAACAGCGTGAGCGATGCCATCATAACCGGTTTCGCACCTACATATATTGCTATCGACGAGGTTAAGTCTGTAGAGATGTGTGTCTAGTGAGTAGTGGTTGGACATCAGTCATGACATCCCTCGCATGAAACCCCGATTTACATCCAGACCTTTGAACCATGATCTCGAAGAAACATTTGAAATAATGGAATGTAACCACCGCCCAAGTGAATTACTTGTACAATCGTTTTGACAACTTTGAAGCGAACTCTGACGTCCTATTGGGAAAAATCATCATGTGAAATTCTTCTTTCAAAAATCTCGCCTTCTTGTGCGCCCACCTTCGCTAGAGGTCCGCCTTCTCAATGCCTGGAATTGAGAAATGTTAGAGGATCCATACAAAGGTAATCCTAAATGATCTTTCGACCAACGCATACATCTGCTCCCTTTTATTATAAAGAAAGTAAGATGAATGTCTCACTGTTTTCATCGACTGGGCCTCAATAGAATTGAGACTATCCAAGAAGATGAAATAATGGTCTATGGGCATGTCGGAAACTATCCCCAATGCAAAATTGATTGTGACCAGCTCAGCAACATATACGGAACAAGGTTCCTGAAGTTTCCGGAAGGCAGATGAGTATTCATTGTAAACACCGAACCCAGTGAATCCATCAATGCGGGACCCATCAGTGAAAAATCTGCTATTGCAATATACACTTTTTAATAAAAAATATGAGAAATTAAAAAAAGGTCGAAGTTGGGTTTGAACTCCTTGTTTGAACAGCTTGTTTCATGGAGAGATCATAACCAATGGAGGAACTGTGTTAAGAAAAGCGTACACTAAGATAATTATAGCATGGAAGACTAATATCGGACGACACATAGTTGATATAGATTCGTAAGAATCTAGACTGGGTACTCAATTCGGGCATTTCTTCGAAATGTTTTCAATCACAAGGTTGTTACTGATTCCACACTTGATCAGTATTCTAGATGAGAGTTCCCAGATACGGTTCTGTAAGTGTTTCACTCCTGCCAGATCCTCCAGGTTCATGTTATGCATTGAATGCATACAGTCAAGGGTAATGCGTAAACAACGATATTGAATGCGTTCCAATTTAATGAGATAGCTCTTTCTTGCCGAGAGGAAGCAAAAAGAGCCATATTCGAGAAAATGAGGTCTTCCGGGTGAGCACCCCACCATGTCCCAGAAGTTGATCTTAGAAAATTGATCCTTTGTTGCCATTTCTGTTTCAAATACGCAATGTGAGTACTCCAAGTGCGTTTTGAATCTAACATGACTCCAAGGCATTTGAAGGTCAAAAATTGTGTAATGTCTCTCCTCAATAGCTTGAGACGCCTGAAACCGCTTTCTAGTAAACACTGCCAATTCGTTTTTTTTGGGGTGGAAACTCGATCCCCAAATTTCTGGCCCAGATTATCTAGAAAATTTTGCCATGGTCTTTGCAAGATTTTCACACGTGGACCTCTATAGGAGATCACAGCGTCGCCTGCAAGTTGTCTTAGCGTGCATCTGTTTTCCAAGCAGTTATCAATATCTTTAACATAAAAATCTTCTGGGTGGACTCGAGGATTTTGCTGAGCTGATTACAGGCTTCACCGTAAAGCTGGACAGCGTTCGTCGCAAACAGAGTATCTCGCATACAGCAATCAACTCCAGACTGTCAGTGGAACTTTGTTCCTGGTAGCGAGAATCCAGCAGACCATATTTCGAGAGGACCTTCGCCAATGATGCTGACTACTGATCCTGAAGTAACAAAAGAAGCACGGAAGACGTTAGCTGCAGTTCCAGCAACCCTAGTAGAACCTTCGTTCTTAGAGAATTTTGTCGCTAAGGTCTCCAAATCCTTCTCCGATTCACAGCGTACTGCAAACGGATTTTCAATAACTTTTGGCTTCCGAAAGGAGAAAAATTGCTTGTTTCTCCACCCACAACAGCTGAAATCCTCAATGATGAGCTCTTCCTCGTGCAACTAGTACAGCGAGAATGTTTCCCCGACGAGTGGAAGGCTCTTCAACAGCAGCAACCTGTTTCGTCCAAATCTCGCCTTCTGCGCTTCAATCCGATGATTGGGGTCGACAACGTCATTCGCATCGGTGGCCGCCTGGGTCAAACGGCACAATCCTACGATTCGAAACACCTGATCTTGTTGCCAGGGTCACCTCCAATGACGAAACTGCTGGTTCGCTGCCACCATGAACGTCTTCTCCACGCAGCAACACAGCTTCTATTGAACACGACTCGAATGCGCTTCTGGGCCGAAACGTTATACCCCGAGTCGTTCACGAATGCACCAATTGTTTTTGTGCTAAGTCGAAGTTGGCGGAACTATACATGGCGGGACATCTCAGAGAGTGATCGCATCCAAGCCATTCTCCATCGTCGGGGTTGACTTCTGGGGTCCGATCTATCTTCAACCTCGCCATCGCCGAGACGCACCTACAAAAGCATATGTGTGTGTTTTCGTTTGTTTTTGTACAAAAGCAGTACATTTAGAGCTGGTTCTTGACCTTAGCACCGTTGAATATCTGCAAGCCTTTCACCGCTTTGCGTCCCGTCGTGGTCTACCCTCCCATGTTTTTTTCGGACAACGACAAAAATTTTGTCGGGGCAGCCAACGAGCTCCGTAAACTATTGCGCAATGAGGAATTTAGGGCTACGGTGCAACTCGAATCTTCGGACACTAGATTTCGGTGGCACTTAAATCCCCCTAGAGGATCACACTTCAGCGGTCTCTGGGAGGCAGTTTCGACGACATGGAGACTCTGCTAACTCAGATTGAGTGCTGCTTGAACTCACGTTCACTGACGAAGCTCACCAATGATCCCGAAGATTTGCAAGCGCTCACGTCAGGCCACTTTCTGGTTGGTTGTGCTCTTCAATCTGTTCCAGACTTTAACTACGACAACATTCCTCTCAACCGTTTGCGTCGATCGCTGAAATGGAAACGTTGGCACGTAGAGTATCTTGCTTCGCTTCAGCCTCGCACCAAGTGGTGCAACCCATCAGTCAAAATTTGCAAGAATCAGCTAGTCATTATTGCAGATGAAAATCAGCCACATATGCGCTAGCTGATGGCAAGTGTGCACGATATTCACCAAGGAAAGGACGGAGTGACACGAATCATTACACTCCAGACAGCCAGCAGTTTCCTCATGCGCCCTGTGAGGACCCGAATCTATCCCGCTCATGGAAGTGACATCATCGTCACCAGCACGTCGAACAGCACCGTAGCCGCGGTCGGGCTAGAGGTTTCCTATGAAGGATCAACCTGGCCATAATTCTGCAGCAGATTTAACCATCGGGACGGTTTTTTAGGGCGGATCAACCGGCACACTTCACCGCAATTAACAATACAACGACTTTAAACGTAAGGGTCCAGGTAAGGACCTCTCCAATACTCTCTAGCCATTTGAAACCCTCTACCAGGGTCTTCTTTTCTATGTTCTGCTGTTTGGCCAACCAACTAAACCATCGTCTGTTTGGCCCAAGGATGCTCGCCAATGCGCCTTCCACAGAGCTTGCCACCGTCAGAAACTAACAATCTACTTAAAGGGTGTTCCAATCAAAATTTGGTCAAATAGTAATGTGTGTGAGTCGATCAAAGTTTTTATTAATAAGTCCAATTCCTTTTTTTTTTCAAGTTCGGTTATTACAGATTACAGGAGATATATTCTGCTTCTTTTTGACCGAATACGCATTACCGGGTCTTTCGTTGAACACCTGCCATACGATTTTGTCCACTTTATTCGTCGCAGAACGCCAGTTTGCCTTGAACTGTTTCTCGCTCAAAACAGCTTTTTTAGTCTTCTTAAGGTTCCGCTTGACGATGGCCCAATATTGTTCGATTGGGTGGAGCTCTGGCATGTTGGGAGGGTTCTTGTCCTTAGGCACCACTTGAACGTTGCTGGCAGCATAACACTCCATGATCTTTTTTCCGTGATGGCAAGATGCCCTGGTTGACGGTTCCGATTGCAATGTAAACGCAATGTAAAATGCCTGTGAAGGAAGCTCTTTTAAGACTGCCATGACATAAGTTTCATCGTCCTGTACCACGCAATCAAACTTCGTCAGCATCGTCGCGAACAACTTTCGCGATCGTGCTTTGGCCGACGTGTTTTGTACATCGTCGCGATTTGGAGTCACCACTTGCTTGTAAGTCGACAGACCAGCTCGTTCACGGTTGAAGGTGCAGCAACTCTCAGCTTCTTTGCGACATCTCAGACGGTGAGAGGGGGGGAAGTCCACTCGAACCAACGGGCAACTCTTTTGTTGTCGCTGTGACCTCTGGCTTTCGATTTCCCCCGATCAACTTTTTCTGGCTGTCGACAAACGTTCACCGAACACTTTTAATACGTTGGTTACAGTTGTCTTAGCCACATTCAACCATTTTGGCAACTTGGTGTGAGAGTAGTTTGGATTTTCGCCATGCACGTGCAAAATTTTGATGCGTTACTTCTCTTCCTTCGACGACATTTTGATAACTGAAGTATTGATCTCAAAATCAAAGTAGAGGCATGATGCAACACGCACACATCTTCAAAATGACGGGTGTGCGAAAAAATTTAATGCACGATGAAAAGAAATACGTCAAGTTTAAGTCAACCAAATTTTGATCGAAACACCCTTTAATCCACTATGTACAACTAGTAACTACAATATGATCTGTCAGCTGTTAATATTATTTCGTTTGTTGTTTGTCCGACGTGCTTGGCCATTCACTCTGGGACTCGACATTTAAAGCAATGCCAAGTTGAGTCAGTGCGAGCTTTTGAGAAACTTCAATTAAACAAACTCTTTAGTTGGGAAAACTAATTTGATCGTTTTAGAGAGGACTGATTTTAATTGTTGACGGGGGCACATGGTTCGCTATTGAACTAAGGATTTCTTCTCGGTCTTCTTGTGCAGCAGGACGGCCGGAAAAGGACAACACCCTGTGAAAATGTCACACCGAATAGAAGTTTTATCAGCTCCTTGTCGTTGCGGATGGCATGATGTGGGATGATTATGGTCTACTTGTTGTGGCGGCCGACGTTGTCTGCCAACCCGAGGACTTCAGCCGCCAGGTATTGCATCACCGCAGCGAGGTAGACGGCGGCAGTAGTGCCCTTCCGGATCTGACGGTGAATGCGGCCGAGTGAGAACTGCAGTTCGACTGCAAATTTTCCACGACCACTCATATTAGGCAGTAGAAAGACTTGACGGTGCGCGGCAGGGCGCTGATACAACATCTTTGAGATCGCTGAAATACTGAAGCAAAATGCTAAGATGCCCCCCTTATATGTATATTAGGCTGATGCAAATTTCGAAGTGTTTGCTCCCATAAGCTTAATCGACGCCAATTAGGGTCCTGGTAGTCCCCAAAAAGTTTGAACACATTTGCTTTTAATTTGGCTTTGCACACGCTACTCAAAGTTTGTATGGGAATTAGTATGAAGAATCTCAAACTTACATTTCCAGAACCCTAGCATCTTGATATTATGTCCTTAAACCAAATATAATTAAGATTCATATAGTGTAAGTTGCCAACTATCAAAATGCCGAAGATACCTGACATGTAAATTTTATACAAAAATAGTTATTCAATAAAAACATAAAATACAAACTTAAGGTATGATGCTTTATTCTTATTTTTGTTTTCTTATTATTTTATTTATTTTATATATTTTATTTTATAAATTTTATATATATTATTTTATATATATTATGTTATATATATTATGTTATATATTTTACATATGTTATAATTATATATTTTATATACATAGGGTATGTGTCCCTTAACTCAGCCTAATATGCAACAATCGATTGCATTTTTTATTACAACTCATAAGGCATGTGAGCTGGAAACAAAATTTAACTTGCTATACACTTGCAAAGATATGTTCAATAAGCCATCTGGTAATATGTCTCACGAAAAGTTACACAACTCATTTTATAAAGTCAGAAACTTTAGAGGAATATGGATTTAATATCGGTCTATGGGTACCAAATTGGGTCTAATCATGGATGCAAGTTCGTCCCATTCGATAGATTTGTCATTAAATGTTGTCTATGTACGATTTGTTTTTTTCTGATTTTCTGATTTAAGGCGTCCCCAGCTGTATTCGCTTTATCCAACAAACAATTTCACAAATCAAACTTTACTTCAACTGCTAAGAAACACTTAAGTGATTTTGACATATGATTTAGCGGCCATTCGGCAATAAAAACTTTATAATTCTTTCTACACAGATTTTATTCCCTAAATTTGTGTTAAACAGAGCTATATGAGAAACATTCAACAGAAACTCAGGCATTTGTATTGTAAATATTACCAATAACAACATTTTTAATACGCTTTCCACACAACAGGCCACAATTGGGAACCTAGAAAAAAATATGTTCCTAACATTGGGTCTATGGTTTTCATGCTAAATCATTGTTATTTCTACTATGTGACGTGTTAGTTTAAAACGTGTGACTATTTTCTGTCCATCCTGGCTGCATTATTCGGTTTATAGGTTCAATTTCGGGAAATTTAGATCATTCAAAGATCGTATAGATAATCTGTTCAACTTAACCAGTAAAGTCATGGTGTCTAAAAAGTCAAAGGAAATCGAAAACTACGTTGAAGTGAACTATTATAAATTGATTAATTATGTTTTCAATTGCTGAAATAAATCGATCATGCTGATAGCAACATGATTTTGTTGATTATCGCTGAATTAATGACATATTTGGTACATAGGCCGAATCAAGGAGCTAGGCTAACATTACATCCCCTTACCCTATTATATATTTTTATTTCTTATTATTTTATTTGTTGAACAACTATTTTTGTATAAAATTTACATGACAGGTATATTCGGCATTTTGATAGTTGGCAACTTACACTATATGAATCTTAATTAGATTTGGTTTAAGGACATAATATCAAGATGTTAGGGATCTGGATATGTAAGTTTGAGATTCTTCATACTAATTCCCATACTAGCTTTGAATAGCGCAAAGCCAAATTAAAACCAAATGTGTTAAAATTTTTTGGGGACTATCAGGACCCAAATTGGCGTCGATTAAGCTTATGGGAGCAAATATTTCGAACTTTGCATCAGCCTATAGTGCAGACTTCTTCAGTACTCGTACTAATAACTCGACTTCAAGTCGAGTTATTAGTACAAGACACTAATCCTGCAGTTGTAGATAGAAATACGTGTGTCTGATAGAAGGTAAGCAAAAATGGGGATTACTAATTTTTCTTCTAATTTATAGTTACACCAAAAATGCTAGCCAACACAAATATTAACCTTTTCATATCAATGTGAAATGTCCATATTTTAAGGACATGAAATAATTGCAATTTTAATTATGCCAACACTTTCAAACAATTAAACCTGAAAGAGCTAAATCGAATGAGTGTATTCACTCCAAAAGCAAATGAAAATTGAAGAGTAGTCAAAAAATAAGGTTAAAGGGCGATGCGGTCAAAATTTGGTCAATATCAACTTGACGTATTTCTTTCAATTTTGCATTTAAAAACCTGAACACCCCTCATTTTGAAGGTGTGTTGTGTAGAATGTTGCTCCTATTTTGATTTTGGAATTCACTCTTCAGTTGTCAAAATGCCGTCCAAGCAAGAAAGAGCAGCGTATCAAAATTTTGCTCGCGCATCGCTGAAAATCCGAGCTACTCGCACGCAAAGTTGGCAAAATCGCTAAAAGTTGCCAAATCAACCGTTACAAATGTAATTAAAGTGTTTGGGGAACGTTTGTCGACAGCCAGAAGTCTGGATCGGGGGAAATCGAAAACCGGAAGCCGCTGAGACGACAAAGAGTTGCCGGCTAGTTTCAAGCGAAACCTAACCTATCTCTCCGAGATGCCGCAAATAAGCTGGGTGTATCGTCTACAACCGTGCATCGAGCCAAAAAACGAGCCGGACTATCGACTTACAAGAAGGTAGTGACTCCAAATCGCGATGATAAACAAAATACGACGGCCAAAGCGCGATCCCGGAGGCTGCACACGACGATGCTGACGAAGTTTGACTGCGTGGTAATGGACGACGAAACCTACGTCAAAGCCGACTACAAGCAGCTTCCGGGACAGGAGTTTTATACGGCAAAGGAAGGGAAAGGTAGCAGATATTTTCAAGCACACGAAACTGTCAAAGTTCGCAAAGAAATATCTGGTTTGGCAAACCATCTGTACCTGTGGCTTGAAAAGCAGCATTTTCATAGCTTCCGGGACTGTCAACCAAGAAATTTACGTGAAAGAGTGTTTGAATAAACGTCTGCTGCCTTTCCTGAAGAAACACGGTTGTTCCGTACTGTTTTGGCCGGATTTGGCATCTTGCCATTACGGTAAAAAGGCCATGGAGTGGTACGCCGCCAACAACGTGCAGGTGGTTCCCAAGGACAGAACCCTCCCAACACGCCAGAGCTCCGCCCAATTGAGGAATACTGGGCTATTGTCAAGCGGAACCTAAAGAAGACCAAAAAAACTGCTAAGGACGAGCAGCAGTTCAAGGCAAACTGGCTTTCTGCGGCGAAGAAGGTGGACAAGGTGGCTGTACAAAATCTGATGGCAGGGTCAAGCGTAAGGCCCGGCAATTCGGATTTGGAAAAGCGGAAGCCTAACTGAATATTTTTCCTGAACTTTATACTAATTGAACTTGAAAAAGAAATTTAATTTGATTTTTTAAATAAACGATTTCACCGATTTACACGCGTTTTCCCTTGACCAAATTTTGACCGTATCACCCTTTAACTGAGCTCTCTTGAAGTCGTAGCTGACGGGATCTGCAACGATTGGGAGCTGACTCGTCGGATGCGCAACCGCATACGACTGAGATGCAAAGCAGGATGCTGAAGGAATCGTTTCAACTAAAACGGAAGAGCAACGGATATCCTTGCTGGCTGTTTTTAAAGTTGCTGACTGAAACATAGATCGTGAAGCTTGCCCATTTTCGTTGGTGACGTTATTGATTTACCGCAGAAGGTTTGGATGCCAGCTATCGAACAATCCTCTATTTCCTGCGTGGAATGCGAGATGCATTCGAGGTCCGGGTACCGGGCATTTGTTGCACCGAGAAGCACCATTTCAGGTCTGCGGAAGTCGAGATCACGCCTATCCGCTGTCTATACTCGTCCATAGCCTCCGCGTGGGCAGTAACACCTGTACTAGCGGTTCTGCATGACGCTTGATCGCCGCAACATCACACGTTTTGTCCGGTGGAATATATAACACACAAGGAGATAACGGAGTCTCCATCTGGCTTGATTTGCACCCAGACTTGCTTCGATACTGGCCCGAGGATGTATCCTCAGTGTAGCTGTGCCTTAAAACGCCGATGAGCAGCAATGAGGACTCTACTCGGATAACATGGAAACTGTCGCGAGGGTTACGATCAGTTCGGAAAACGTCCACCAGCCGGTGGTTTTCGAAAATTTGGCAAGTCTCCGGAGAACGCGAGTCCGTCATAGCATTTATCTGAGCGAGGCAGAGCAGGTATTCGTCAATACAGGTGTTCGTTCGCAAGTATTCTGGCAGTAGACCTGCAGATCTGGGGTTTGCGGGCTGGGCTTACTTCTCTCTGACGGCGGTTCGGGTCCAGGGCACGTGGGATGGCTGGGTTGCGACGAAGAATCAAGTCGTCCGCTGACGAACTGAGCGGCTCGCGGTGTTCAGGCTGATGTCGCAGCGGAAGGGGCCTTCAAAACGCCTTGCAGAGTGCGGTCGGGTGATGAAATGGTGCGATTAACAATGCCGGATGATCAATATGGTGGTGCTGGATGATATCGATCAGCATAATGACGAACATAGCGGACTGGAAATATTATAGTCTTCATAGAAGGTTCCAGTTGACTTGACGTGACCCTTGTTGTGCATCGCGGCCGGCGTGCGGATGCTAATATCTCCAGATTATGACAGCGTCACGACGTTGTCATGATGACCATCAGGAACGAATCGATCGAACATAACTCTTTTCTTCTCGGTCTGGAAGCCGAAGGCTTCTTCCAAACCTTCGTTAACGGGGCCGGGACGACTGGGCGGCAGGAAACAGAACTGTGATGACCTGATTGATGGCTCTGACTGTAACGGGAGCCAGAAGGGCTTCCAAAGATTC
The DNA here is from genome assembly GCA_034211315.2 of Aedes japonicus. NCBI lineage: Eukaryota > Metazoa > Arthropoda > Insecta > Diptera > Culicidae > Aedes > Aedes japonicus. Next base: position 81,968 of record JASCZW010006515.1, read on the forward strand.
AGTACGTGCGTCTCGGTCGACTTGCTGAAGGACTGGTTCGGCCTGAACGTCCAAAATAGACTTCGTTTTGCATCTATTTCTGACGGCAATTGGTTCCCTGGAAAAGTTATGGGCTGCCGTGCTCTGGACCGTTTTTGAGCGATTATCTTCAAACTCCACAGCTTAATATTATTTTCAGGCCATGAGTCACTGGAGAGTGCGCTGCCTGAATTGTTCATGCTGAAAAAACGCTTGAAAGGCCACAAACTGCAACGAATTGAGGTCTCTTCTTTTCGGTACAAGCTTATACCTTGTGCTGAGCGCCGATCAGATACAGGCTTTCTTAAACGAGCAAGTAATCTGGCTCTCATGTGTTCTTGGATGAAATGCTGACTGAATCCAGTAAATCGCGGTTGTTATGACTGAAGTCGTAACGTCATGATGCCTTTCCTCAGTTTTTGCCAGCTAACGCGATGCAGCTGATTGTAGTTTTTTTATTTCAGCTCATGATCAGATTCTGATAATTCGTCTGGTGGTGTCAACGAACGAAAAATCATGTTAATAAAGCAGCATTCGTCGCATCACGAGCCCGTTGACGGTTGACGCATACGCATGGAATACCGTTCCGCAATGCCTCTCCACTGTAAACCACTTGTTCCTTTATGGATACATTTTGGTGCCTTCTGGACAAACCTGCAATGATTCTTTTCGACTTTTTTCAATATGCAATCAGATGAACCAGTATGTATACCTACAACGCAGCAGGAGATGCCATCTGTGAAAGTAGTTATAAACATTCGATGCGTTGTACGCATAAGCTACTGTATATATTTTTTAGCGTGTAAGCGCCATTTGCTTTGTTTACATGTCAAAAATGATTATTCGGTTCATTCATTTCCGTTGATAAAGTTGTATTCAAAATGTCGCGAATTGAATTTGAGACTAAAAGAAAATTCTGCACACTTGGTGCACCGAAAAGTGTTACTATGACCAGATTGCGAAAAGAGTAAATGTTCACCCGGCAAGTGTAAAACGCATCATCGAAAAGTTTGGTAAGGAGTGCTCCCTCAGAGTTACCAGAAGTGGCCGGAAACCCAGCTCCAGCCAACCCCGATTTGGACCAAAAAGTTGTGGATTATATTCAACGGAACAAATCTGCACTCTACTCGCGATCTAGCCAAAAGTTCAGGACCAGCATCGGAATGATTCAACGAATCAAGCGCAGGAATGACTTGAAGACGTACAAAAAGCAGAAAGTGCCCAAACAAACTCCGGAACAAAAGTCTCGTGCCAAAACCAGGGCTCGAAAGCTGTACAGCTGCATTTTGGACAATGTCAGCCAGTGCATTTTGATGGATGACGAAACATACGTTAAAGAAGATTCAAGAACGCTACCGGGGCCGCAGTTTTATACCTAAATCTGTTGGGGAACGTGTGTCCAACCGCCGAATACGACTGTTGCGATGGAGAAATTCGGTCAGAAGGTGCTCATTTGGCAAGCTATTTGCACATGTGGCTTGCGTTCTTCAATTTTCTATACAAAAGGAACTATAAATGCTGAGATTTATCAAAAGGAATGTTTGAAAGAACAGGTTGCTACCATTGTATAAAGCACCAGTCCCCTCCTCTCTTCTGGCCAGATTTGGCATCGGCACATTACGCCAAATCACTCTACAGTGGCTGACGGAGAATAACATCAAGTTCGTGAAAAAGACATCAACCCAGCAAACTGTCCCCAGTTGCGACCGATCGAACGCCTGTTAGATGACAACCTTTAAAATATTTACCTGCCGCCAGTAATTCGAAGCACAAAAAATGAAAAAAAATTATATAAATTGTTAAGGCCTGTACCAACAAATAATGTGTGATCGCTGATACAAGTGAATGACAACCTAAAGATGAAAAGATCTTCGGATAATCTAAATCTTATTGATGAAATCCATAATCGGCTTAACAGCTATTAGTATATGTGCAATTAAATATGGCAGTATTTCCGCCAGAGTGGCATAATTTGAGCACTAAACTATTCGCATATACTTTCCAATTTTGTTAGTTTCAAAACAATGAAATATGAGCAATGGACCGTAAATAACTATATAAATATCATTACTCATTTTGCTGTTTTATGGGAAAATCAATACGAACACTATGCAGAAAAATAAACGTATTAACCGAGATTCTTTCTTGTCTTTATTGCTCATTCTAATTTTTGTGTGATCCCTGCTGACAACAATTATATGATGACACTGCGTGTCAAATCGTCTTTTAATTGACGATTAATTATGCTGCCATTGGGCAATAGTCAACGTATGTTATGAGGATACAGTTTGGTAACTCTCACAAACTTTGACCGATTTTAAGAAAAATTGGGCAGCGGCATCCCAGGAAGTGCACTAGGAGTCACTGTGCAGAATTTGATGGCAGGTGTCAAATCAAAGGTACGGGCATTCTACAGAAATGAACATGATGACTAGTTTTCCGTTTGGATCTTTTGTAAACATGTTAAGCTATAATAAACTGAAATAGTATGTTAATTTTAACCATGTTTTCATGCCTATTTTATTATTTGGAAGTTTATAACTACTTTTCGATACACTCCTTATTGCACACAACTGTTCTTTGGAGTAAATCCGCGAGATGTCGCAGCGCTTGAAAAAAAAATGCGCGGGGAGGTGGTAGGGGCAATGTTTTTATCACCCTTTCGCCAGAAAACTCATCACTGATTCCACACTTATTATGCCGTAAGTAAAGTTAACTCCACTCGCGACGTACACAATGACATCCAAACACGCACCTGACGTAAAAGTCACAGATTGAAACGAGTAGTAAATTGTATGAAACGAATATTAATAAAGAAGACTCGGAACTACTTGTTATGCCACTGCCCGCCCGGCAATCTCCAACAAAGATTTAGGTTCTTCAGCAGTAGGGTACTAGAACCCTTTGAGATCTGGAGAACAAACCCCAGTTCGGTAGTACACTTTATTCGGTGTGTTATACCACCTTGGGACAACGCTTTAAGTCAAACTTTGGTGATCACGTCCAGCAATAGTGATGCGTCATGCTGACAATATCTAAAGCAAAAAAGAGGGGATATATCACAATAGATCTGAAAATTGGTCGCAGTGCTGAAGATACTCCGGCACGGAGAAAAATCGAAAATCGCTAGTAATTTTTAACTATTTCACTTGAAAGATTGTCGTTAACCAAAAACGAACTCTGCTGCCACCCAATCCTGTTATCCAAAATCCCAGTGATTTCTCGTGGAAGTGCAGTTAGACTCCGCGGCTTCCAATAAGGCGAGTGGCACGTCAACATATTCCTACCCTTTCCTTACTTGACCTGCATTCGGGCAAGGCCGGCACCAGGTATTGCCTTAGTTTGGGATCACCAGTTTTTACACATTGAGGATGTATGCTAGTCCCAAGTATCATCGTTGGTTATCTGTGTAAAAACATCTGATCTGGCAACAACGGAGTAGCAACCTCGGACGGTCCATCATGCTCAAGTTTATGCTCATCTGGATTTAGCAGGGTTATTATGGCTTAAAAAAAAGATTACAGCAAGAAGGTCCAGTGAAAAGTTCGAAGAACAAGAACAACAACAAATCGAAATTTGATTTCCTCCTTGGCCGGATTCAATAAAATTTAGTCACTAGAGTAACCGCAAATCCACTTCAGCAAATATTCCTTTCAAAATGCGATTCCGCTGCCACACCAGCCGCAACAACCATTCAGGCTAGGCGAATCATCGTGGCGACACAGAAGAAACCCCCTTTTGAAGCAGTTCAGTGCGGCAACAATTTTCCAGAGGCACAGCCCGTCATTCGTTTTCATTTCCTTTCGCTCATTTTTGTTTTCCGGAATGGCACCCACTTCCCGGTTCTCGGAATCGAACGAAACACACCTCTCTCTCTCCACCAGTTGCAAACCGAACGTGTAGACTACTACTTTTCATATTTATAGCAATATAGATTGAACTATAAAACGGTAAAGGCATTGCATTAATATTAATAAGAAAAAGCTCAACTGGCCTTCGAAGAAGCACTACTCTGGCGCGGTGGGGAAAACCTGTACCGTCAAGTGAAAGTTGTGAAGCTGCCGAATGAAGTGGTTGCTGACTGTTGCAGACTGTTCGAACTACTCCGGGCTGAACCGGATGACTGAATAGTGCAGGAAGGCTCGAGAAAAAAGAAAGAACGATCGAAGTTCTGCCATAATTCAATTTTGTTTCGATTACTCCTCACACCGGTCTAGGAAGCCATTCATCGGGATCGGGATAAGGGGATGTTGATTCGTGACCTAACTAACTGTTTCAAATCGAGAACTTTCACTTCTGGCTCGGGGTAACCGTGTTGGATTGAGTTTCTTTTTTGGCTTCGTTTGGGAAAAAAACAGCAACTGAATGGGCGAAAATGTTGCTGAAGGAGGAAGACTTCGAATGAAAGTTGATGTGGATAAAAATGGAAATCAGCAAGTTTATTTGATTAACTAGTTGATCTTTTGCGTTGAACGGTTTTACGTTCAAAGTGGTATCGTTCGATCGAAGTTCTGGGCAATTGATGTTGTGAACGGAATTCGCGTTGGAATGATTAATTGTGTGTATTCGCATGTCAACTATTAGCCACAGAGGTCCAACCACAACTAGGTGGCAAATGTCAAGCAAATTGTGCCATTACTGTCTGTGGAAAACGAGCGACGAGAATGTTGAATGGAGGAAAATTACCGTCGACATTCCGCCACTACAGCCTTTCGATCCGTCGTAGCTTTTCCATCCCCTCGACGAAGTCTTGAACCACGCCGGAGCGCTAGAACTCGCCCGTTGAGGATAGAGCAACGGAAACAGAGCAAAGAGCGCCCTATAGTAGTTTGTAAAGCTCCTCAGTCAGACGGTGGGCCATAATATACCTACTATCAAGTATGGCAAACAAAACACCACGAGCAATGGAAAACGAGGTGAAGAAAGTTAAATTTACTGTTATGAACTTTTATCATGCAAAGCCCGACGCGCGTTCGCTCGCTGACTCACTTCTCTTGAGTGTCGGTGAATGAGGAAAGGACCAAAGAACTCTTCGTAACAATCTAGCAGGTCCTTCGGTCGGAAGGTTAGTGAAGGCGGGAAAAATATATGTGCCAGAGAAGGTGACGACTTTCTCACATTGCCTGTTGGGATCGGCAGGTGTGGGCGTGGCTGGAGGCAAGGTCCCTCGTTTAGATCGGTGAATGTCTTTTCACTTTCCACTTCCCCGCCAGCCAGGAGGTCGTTTGAATAATGTTATACTGTTCTCGCGGCCAGTTCTCAGCGGTCGTCGGTACGATAGTGGGAATGGAAAAAATGTCGCGCCGTTTGTGTGAGTTATTGAACAATAATGAAGTTGAGTGCCGATTGGATTTATTGAATTAGATTTATTGCCGTTTGCGGAAGATAAGCAACTACTTTGGGGTTATGGTCTCGGCATTAAATACGACTGATCAATCTTGTTGTGGAGTATAAATAGGTGTATCATGAATGTGTAAAACATCAACTAATGAGTTTCTTGATACAATTAGTAAGCTTCTTGAAGGGTTTTTCCTTTCTTGGACAAACTGTCATTCAGAAAGTCAAATTACTGGTAGAAAACATTGAAAAAGATTTATTGTACAGTGTTTTAATTTAAAACGAGAATTTGCATACATTAGAACTTTTAGGACAATAACGGCCCGTAATCAATGGCTATTTGTATCTTAACAAGTTTCTGTAGCTGGTGTTTTTATTGATTGTAATACAGGTCGGACTCGATTATCCGGAGACTCAATTATCAGGGATTCAATTATCCGGAGTTTTAGACTCGATTATCCGGAGTATTTTTGTTACGATTTTTTTTTAGTTTTTATGCAGAAATACGAAACAACGAGTATGCGTATAATAATGTATAGCATGATTATTTTCACACCTATTGACGTAGCTACACAGAAAAAAATAATTAATTTTAACAAGCGCCGAAAATTTCTCCTCATGTAATTCTAAGCCAAAGGAGCGTAAACAACGATATTGTTTAAAATCTTTCATACAACAGGCTTGATTTAGGCTGTTATATGGCTTAATTTATTAATGAAGATCTTGCATTATTTTCTGCTAAATCTAGCATTCCCTTTATGTGCATTAGATAACGCAGAAAATTCAGTGTTTCTTTTATCTGTGTAGGAAGTGTTTCAACGTGACCTTGTTGATATCCTCATTTGCTGCTACTGTCATCGCAGAACCTTTATAATTACATTCGTGGTTAATAATACTAGTAAAATTTACCAGGTAACTTATTGTTTATTTAAGGGATAAAACAACTTCATGCATTCAGTAACAACGCACAAGAAAAAATCAAACTCTGTGAACCAATTATTTTCTAGAACATTTCCACGTATCTCTTGTAGCAGAAGTTGCCTTTCTAATGGAAGTCCGTTTTCTCTGCCCAAGCAATTACGTGATCGACTCCGATAAAGCTGCTTATTTGAAGATGCAATTCAGGTCAGAAACGTCATCCACATAAATCTGGTGTGGTTCGAAAACTTTTTTCAACAATTGCAACTGAATTTTCCGCCATCGCAGAATGATGTGTTCGTGCAACAACGATGTTCACGAAACATCGCCGTTCAAGACGTCAAACTGCATGTTCACTTGCGTATGGTATTGTAGGGTGGCCACACAATCTTAATATAAAAATTTCGCATTTTGCCTTATTTTCCGACTGTTAATGATGAGTTATCATGTATTACTCGTAGCTAAATCTCTGAGCTCCAAACCTTTTCCAGTTTGGTTTACCACCATTTATTTAAAATACGCCTTTTGCACAAAAACCAAACTGGAAAAGGTTTGAAAATTGGCTCATCCTGTCGCACAGACAGGATGAGCCAATTTTCAACAAATGTTGTCAAATTTGGAAGCTCCTTCTTGGTTCTAGCCAAAAATTTTTCCAAACCATTTTCTTTTCTCTGGAATCCGGCAAACAACGTCAGACGGCATGAGCCACAGCTGCCCAAATTCTTCTTTTTCATATGTTAACACCCCTACAAACGCAATTGCCCAACTCTCAAACACATTCGTCACCACACGAAAGATAAGTTCATTTCTGGCCTCACCTGTTACAGCCGTGTAGCCAGATCTTCTAAGGGCATCTTCAACGGTGGTTCAAATCGTGGTTTGGATTTATTTGTTTAGATCAGACGCAAAAACATCGCTGCATCGCTGGTGTCTGTAAATTTTGTTTCATACCGGATCTATTTTGCATCAATTCAGAACTTCTATAAGCTTCTAAGTTTCTTACTGAACGCACTCTTTAAAAAGTTAATTTAATGAACTTCAGAATATCTACGAGGATTGGGTGGAAATATCATAATGAACATGCCAGAAGTTGATTAAACTTCGCGGCAGTTGAATAGTTGAATAAAACAATTGGAAGTTTCCAGATAATCATGAAGTTTGCCTGCTGTCTTCTGAGAAGAGAATGGCGGCGAACTTTAGAGAAGTTCATTGAATTGCCGAAAAATTATTAACGTTTCTGGAAAACTTGGATGAACTTCCAAAAAGTTTGCTGATCATCCATAGATTGAAAACAACTCTGGAAATGACGGGAACTTAGAAAATCAGATTTCGCTTCCGAGAAGTTGTTTTAACTTGAAAGGGTACATATTCGTATAAAAGCAGAATATCACACATATTTAAATAACTGACGAGAAATTGGAAAAAAAAACTCTGGAGGCGTTGAATTTATGTGGAAAAGTTAATATAACAAGAACTTTTATGATTTCCGAAATTGTGAATAGGTGGAAATTCTATGAATTGATTAAAAAGTAGTTGGTTTCTTTGTCCGAAAATTATCGAGTAGCAGAAGTGATGTTCTTACACTTAAATACCTCTGAACTTTGGGATGTTTTCGGAACGACTGGAAAGTTTCTGATCACCTAGCAACTCTCATATCATGGAAAATCCTTTGAATGTTTCCTAAACTTTTCGAATGCTAAAAATCCAGTTTCCTTCTGTTTATTCTGGGACGTTTTCTTCTGATATCTCAAGGCCCCCGGATCTGGGCTGGAAAGTTCTTCAGATTGAAGATCGCAGAACTACTGAGAAATGGAATTGCTGAATCCCGTGAGCATCCGGGAGTTTTTCGAGGTTCTGGAATGTTCCCTAAACTTCTGGGAAGTTTTTTGAAATTTCTGTGGACGCTCTCTGGAACGTCTGAGACAGTTTCGCTGACCGTTTGGGGGAGTTTCCTGATCTTGGGGAGTTCCATCTATCTGGGATGCATTTCCTGAAGGTTTGAGGTTTTTTGCATTCAAGGAGAAACCCTGAACTTCAAGGGAAGTTTCTCTGAACTCCCACATGTTCGCTGAACTTCTAAGCAGTTCGGTACATGCTCCAGTAGGTGCCGGCGAAATTCTGGGAATGCTCACTGAACCTCTAGGAAGATCCGCAAATCCGTTGAAAAGCTTCATGAGTTTCTCGACTGTTCTCTATTGGAAGTTCTTTAATTTTCTGGAAAGTTCCTCGAATGTTTGGGAAGTTCTTCTGAACCGTCTTGATTAGTTCTATGAACTTCTCGAAAAAATACCCAAAACACCCTGCAAAGTTTTCAAAATTTCAAGAAGTCCCCTGAATTTCTGGGATAGCCACCTGATCCCCTGTGAAGAAACCCTTACTTTTGGAAACTTCCCGAACTCGAGGCAAGTCTTTTAATTTGGTGGGTAACAAGTCCCTGAATTTTCTAAGAAACAATCTTGAATTTCCAGTAAAGTTGTCTGAACTTCTAGGAAGAACCCTCTCAATTCCTGGAACGTTCTCGACTTTATGGCGTATGAGAAATAGCTAAGCTTCCCGGGAAAGTCTGGCAAAATTTTAAAAGCATACCGGAGCTTCTGATAAGTTACCTGAGTTTCCGAAGCGCACGCCTGAATTTGGCTAAGATCTTTCGTACCTTAAGACTTACGACCCGCAGTATGTACGCCCACAATATCGGAAAAGGTTATCTCTCAAAATAATTTTTGGTCCATCAGTTTTCTTAACCTTTCTCTGATATTGTGGGCGTAAATACTGCGGGCCGTAAGTCTTGAGCGACAGATTTGCGTGAAAATTCTTCAGGGTCACCACGCCCTAAGCTTTCTTTGCCGAAAGAACTAGCTGAGGACATGGCCGCCAACATCCGTTAAGCTGTAGCGCACCTGTGCGATACTAAGGCCAATATATCCAGCTGCATCGCAACAGCTGGAAAAAGTCGTCAGTGAATCTCTAGTTGTCGCATAATGTTCTAGAATCATATTTCTTGGCATGTTGAAATCATGTGTCGCAGAAAAGTGCCTCTGTCATAGGTTGGCGTGGCGCTATCTATATCACTACATCAGCATCTATCTACACGTTGAAACGAGATGCATGCATTCACACACTCACCACCACTGCAAACCAATCCATGGTAAAAGTTTGCGAAAAATCCTCGGTCTCTGAAAAACAAAACTTCGGATCTCTAGATATTGTAAGGATTGACAAGATGATAGGCTACCTCCAAATCATTTGAAAAGATATGTAAGAGGTGTTCCTTCCATATGACAAAAATTTCCGATGGTTCTTTGAATTCCCTGCCATTTTTCCTTGCATCCCAATCATCGGGAAGTCAGATTTTGGACATTCCTGCATTTTTCCTGCATTTCCCGATTTTCCTGAGCCTGCGGCCACCTCTGGTATTGTTCCTGGTCCATCAATTCACCGGCTTGACCGATAGCAAGCGTTCTCGTGGCAATCCGCCAACGGGATGTCATCTTCATCATCGAGTTCCGGCTCCCGGTGTTCAGCATAAGTTCCATGATTTGGCAATGGAATCAGCCGGTACTCGTCCCTAAGCCTCGGCTACCCAAAACATAGCATCCTTGATGTAGATTTTTCTTGACCACGGTCGTCGAATTCCTTCCTGGGCGTCCAAGAAGCTCACGCAACGTTTTTGCTTGCAGTGGACTTGAACATCTGGACGACGTTCTGGCCACACATGCAACAAGACCGTTGTGTTTGGCAGGTAGAAGATCGGTAGATTGTTCCACCTGCAGTTCCAACATCGGCGCGTAACGTGCGGCACAGTTGTCCAGCACTACGACAGCCCTAACCGGCAAAGCCTAAAGCGAACCTTCCAAAATGCCGCAGACCTTTGTGTTCGAACTTCTTGGAAAACCACTCCCTAAACAAAATGGCGGGTCATCCAGGCGATGAGGATTTACAGCTATGTATGGCGGGCAGCTTCATAGACGTTCTTTCAATGGCTCTTGGCCGTTTTGACTTTCCAATCATCATAGGGGCGGTGGCTTTCCGGAACGAACCAACGGCATTTGAACAAGGCATAAATGTCACACGCCCTTGTTCCCCTTTCTTCCTGGAGCTGTTTGTCCACTGGCAAATGTTGACAAAGGAGTATCGTATCGCGCACCGCTTCATATCAGACGTTCCTTACTTAAATTTGAAGTCTGTGATGGGAAACTACTGCGATTTAGTATGTTTATTCTGAAAAATCGACATAAAAAGACATCACCTTATATTTGCGTTAATTTCAATAGTTGGAATGTAAAAAATCAAAGTTATATTTTTGAAATCAAAGCGTAGAGAATGTTCCGGATCAATTGGTA
>JASCZW010006516.1:0-92546 GCA_034211315.2 Aedes japonicus
TGAAAATGTATAATACTGACCTACAGCTAATGGTAATTTTCTATTCGGGTTCGGCGATGCGGCATTTCAACGACTTTTAATTATAATTGAAGATTTTTTGCTGAACATTGGTTCAAGCAATGGCTTTGCAGCTATTATTCAAATAAATATAAGGTTTGATACACGAAGCTAGTTCAAAGGCGTGACATTAGATGCATAAACTGTATTTCAACTTATTGTTAAGTAGTCGAATGAAAGTAACTTCAGACACCTGCAAAAAGCTATTGCATTATTTTTCTTCAGCTCATAGTTGGATCAGTTGAATAGTGATGTACAGTACAGCTATTGTTCAATTCATTATTAGGTTTTATTAGCTAGGCTATATAAACGATGTTGCAATAGATTGATATACTGTTATTCAACTCTTTGTTAGACTGTTGAAATTTAGTTAAATGAAAATACTAAAATAGCTTTTACTATGCATGTTATTTAAACAAAATGAAATGCTTCAATTTAAAACATGGTTTGTCAGCTTATATTTCAGCCAGATTTTTTATTCAGCTGCAAAAGTCGTAATCCAGCTTTAATAAAGCATGTATGCTTATAATATTTACTACTCTCGTTTGTTTGTTGGGTAGCCAAATCGGTCAACATTTCTTTACTTTCGAAGCGGGTTGAAGTTACACAAACGATATTGATTGTAGCACCAAACCCGTTCCAGGAATAATCATGGGGAATCCACTTCATCTATCAGAAACCGGTAATGATGACGCCGAAACAAAGTTTTTCTTTCGCACATTCTGTCTCTAATTACGGACTTTCCACCAAAACAGAATGTGACCTTTAGGGTGACTTTTTTATCAGTTCCTTGTGTCTTCTTCTTTCGTTAATTATGGGAAAGAAATAGATATCCGCTAACGAAATTTCGCTAGATCGCACCAGATTGGCTTGTGGGTGGTATCCGAGTTTTAGGGAGGCCGGTAATGGAAACATTTTGAAGTCGATAAAATGCTTTGAAGAAGATTTTTGTTTCCTTTAGAAATAGTCTAGATAAAATCTATCAACATTATAATGCTGTAAAATGGTAATACTCTAATTGAAACTGAAAGACAATTTTCGAATGTATGGGAGAGAAAAAAACATAAACGATATCAAAACAAAACTAATTTCAATTGAAACCTGTATCCATTTATGATTTTATAAAAGACTCCACTCCCTGTCTGACGGTCTTGCGGCAGTAAGTAACTGTAGATGCGGTAACTCTGTATACATCAGTGAAATAATGTTGAGTGGAACTTCGATCAAGAATCATCCTGGCCCTTAGGTTTAAGAAACAGCGAGTCATTGAAAAGCGTTGGGTAGTCGTCTTTAACCCTATTCTTCACTCCTAACTTGTTTGTTAACATTTAAACTAAAAATTAGTTTTTTTGAAAATCCGTTAAACTAACAATTTTGTTTTGAAACAAACAGGCAGATTGGCTGTTTCTACCTAAAGACATTATCACAATACAACACATATTATGATTGTTCTAAACTAATATTTTTGTTGTTTCCACCTTGATGAGGGATTTATTATTATCAAAGCACAGATGGCGTTGACTCAGAGAAACCAATTTTGAATTGATTGTACCAAAGAGGCGCGGCGGTAAAATCAAACTCATATTTTGTTTGGGGAAAAAATAACAAGAGTTTGAGACAACTATTTTTGGATTATTTCATTTTCCGTCATCCGGTCCCGCTGCATGCTCTAACGCTTTCATTCAACAATTCTTAACCAGAGACAGGATAGCCATGAAGAAAATGGATACATTTTTTGGCTCATGAAGTAAAGGGCGAACACGAAATTATTGCGACACCGAAAATGTCATGCCAATTTTCTTATAATGTTTAGAATCAAACCAAAATTTTAGGGTAGTTTTATACATATATTTACTTCAAAAATCAAAATAAAAGTTAATCAATGGAGCCTTGAGTGTAAAATTGCACGCATTTTCGCTTGATGCCCTCCATCAAGGTCTTTACAGTGTCATCCGGTACTAGTTTCTCAGTTTTTTTCCATTTTCTTAACATGTCCTTCTCGTCTTTGACTGTCTTCGTGCTCTTCCGAAGTTCCCGCTTCATCATTGCCCAGTACTGCTCCACCGGGCGCAGCTCCGGACAGTTTGGCGGATTCATGTCCTTTGGAACAAAATGGACAGAATTGGCCTCATACCACTCCAGGACACTTAGAATATTGGCATGATGCCAAATCTGGCCAAAATAGCGGAGCTTCGTCGTGCTGCTGCAAGAACGGTAAAAGGCGCTTCTTGAGGCATTCAGATTTGTAGATCTCGCCATTTACTGTGCTCTTTGTCACGAAAGGCTCACTCCTCAGTCCGCTGGAGCAGATGGCCTGCCAAATGAGATATTTGGAGGCGAACTTCGACATTTTCTGCTTCTTAAATTTGTCGTCCACATAGAACTTGCTCTTGCCGGTGAAAAACTCGAACCCCGGAATTTGCTTAAAATCGGCTTTTATATACGTTTCGTCGTCCATCACACAGCAGCCATATTAGCCATATTTTGTCAGCATCTTCTCGTAGAGCTTCCGTGCCCGAGTTTTAGCCGTCGATTGTTGCCGCTCATCGCGGTTTGGGAAGTTTTATACCTTGTATGTATGTAGTCCAGCTCTCTTCTTTGCATTCTGGACGTAGATCTGCGACATGCCGATCTTTTAGCCAAATCACGGCTTGAGACTTTGGGATATGCTTTAATCATCCGCTTCACCTTTCCCTCCGTTTTTTGTTCTCCGGTCCCGGTTTTCTTCCAGCTCCTTTGCCGTGGTACAACGTCAATCGCTCCTGGAACCGCTTCAACACTCTGGAGACGGTCGATTGGTGAATGTTCAACATTTTTCCCAACTGCCGGTGCGACAGGTCAGGAAATTCCAGGTGTTTGGAAAGAATTTGTTCTCTCGACTCGCATTGGTTCACCTCCATTTTCGTTGAATCGACAAACACGACTTCGAGTTTGACAGCATGTAAACAATACACATCAATGAGAAAGTGTGCAAAATGCGGTTGATTTTTACCCAATGGTAAAAAGTTATGCCCTGTTGAATGTGTCGCAATAATTTCGTGTTCGCCCTTTACCAGCACATGGTCCCAAGCTTTATTATTCACTCAGGCAAATAAACTTAAGAATTTCATAAGGTTCAACTTATAAACGATGCTTTGGAATTTCATAAGGCTGACTTATGAATGGATTTTGTTTCTCACTTTATACTAGTGGTCAAATCACTGGACCCATAACCTCAATGTTTGAAGGTTCGAATCTAGGTTGCTCATTTTTTGTTTGTTTTAGCAGCATTATATTTCATAAGATAAATTTATGAAATTCAGTCTGAATTCAGAATTCTTATAGCAAATATTCATAACGCACTGCTATAAGATCCCTATAGGGACGGACTTTCATCTGACCAGTAATCTATTGAAAAACGCTCACACGTCTTAGCTGTTAAAGTTAGTAAATGTATTGTTAGACAAAGTAGTAGGGTTAATCATGTGCTACAATTTCAGTATGCATAATATGTTGAAGCCGGTGTCGGTGCTGTAGTGGTAAGCGTGACTGCTTCTTGGCACCCCAGTGGGTCTGGTTTTAATCCCAGTCGACGTCGGTGTTTTTTTTGAGGCGAAAAATCTATGGTCACGTCTTCCTTCGGAAGAGAAGTAAAGCCATTGGTCCTGTCACATATTCATGAGTTGATAGGTAGGGTAAAGGTAGTGGAATCGTCTCCCTGGCGTCGGTGATTGTCACCATGTGAGGAAATAGGCCGACGGAAAAAAACATAAGACAAAATATTTTGATATTCAGCTTATAGATAAGATAATGCCAAATGAGTCAAAATTGACATTTAAAGTACTGGCCCTCCTAAGTAAAGCATGCCCCTCACCTTGATTTCGACTGCAGAACTCAGTTGAAATAAGCATTGATTATGCAGTTCCCGTACTCGCTTGAAAACTGCTTGAAGCTACCACAGTTCATAGTGGCCTTAGGCTGGTTCGCCATCGTGCTAATTTTTCTTTACTTTTATATGCTTTCAGCCTTGGTAACAGCTAAAACACTTTTAGCATAGACTAGCTCTAAGACCAGTAGGTCCCATACAAAAACGATTTTTTCTTGGCTCAGTCAGTACTAGACCTCGGTCCCAAGCTCGGTTCCAAGCTTAATAATGCGCCCCTAATAATGAACTCACATGAACACACTCTCAAATATTCTGTCAAAATAACCCAGCAAATCAAAACAAAGGCGCAAATATGTATAGCGAGGTGCTGGTTTCAAGGTGTAATTCGGACCAAGGGGTTCTACAACAGTGAACCAATTTAAAATCGCTAGTTGCATATTGATTGTTGCTTTTAGCTCAGTGCAGCCAATAGCTGATATGGTTGATTGATTGCTGTCATCCATTGGTGTTAGCCAGATCTTTGCTAAGAATCAGAACTTTGTGTCGTCTGAATCAAAGCAAGCTGAGATGCAAAAGTAAAAACTGTAAATTTTATTTCTGCATAGCAATCGATTCTTCATTTCAGATCAGGCAGAAAGAATTACAGCGACATGGCTGTTGGTTTTGTTAAACTTCAACGGTTTGGTGAAAAATGCAAATTAGTTGCCAGTATTGTTCAGACGCAAAGGATCAAATCACGCCCATAGAAAGTTTCGAAACTAATCATTAATGAAGTGAAAGAACTGATTGAAGATTTTTCTTATGAATGTGATATATATGATATTTTGAATAAATCTATGTCGTCAGATCAAACTTTCGTTTCTGTATATTTTTTTTTAGTGAATCATAATTTTAAAGGGAATGCGGGAGGAGTGAGCATGCCATTGCAGTTTAAGCTACACACTAAGAAATTAAGAATTTTACACGAGACGTAATTCATGTTTGTAAAAAGTCGGGGAACGTAAAGAAAGATTTCGTCTAAAATTATGTCCATTGTAACTGACACATACGCAATTCGACGAAATATGCGTTTGATTGAATTTATTTTCTCATCTCTTTGAACTCATTCTTATGTGCTAAAGGACGCTTGCATGTGTCGGTCTCAGGGGACAGAAATTTACATGTCATTTTGGTAGTGTGTAGGTCAGTTCACTTTGTATCTCCAAAGTAGATGGGTAACTGATTTAGAAAAAGATAATAGTTATCAAAAATTATATGTCATAAAAAAGTTAATATTCACCCACATTCTCGTTTTTGATTACGCCGTATTTGTCGTACAATTTTTTTTCGCTCCAAACGCCGATGGCAATATATGGGAAGATCCAGGTTGACCGTCAGCGAATACATGTTAGGCCGATGAGTGCAATCTCGAAATGACTCTTTCTTCCAGGTTGTCGTTTGGAGTGACTGTAGCAAGATCATCCACTGAATATTTTGTGCTGGAATCGATTTTATTTTCAGATGTTTTTTTGTTTATTTTTTACTCCTCGTTATTATCACAGATAGATGAAACTAAATTAAATAAAAATATTTATATATTGGATGCAAACAACTTGTATACCCTGTGCTGCAAATTAATTACCGTGAAATGAAGCACACAACAATACATTTTTTTGGTCCAGAAAGAAGATTCCATTTGCTTTAGCCCAGTTCTTCGTAGCCTGCTGCTCTGTGACACAAATACAAAAGTCATATCTAGATTTCTTGTGCTGCTGGAAGGGCAAAAACACCGCAACATTTAAAGAGTATAGACTGTTCCGAAAAATATAAGTACACTTTCTTTCAAATACAAAAAAGCCGATACTGGGGTTTTCAATTATGTTATTCTCAAACATAGTAAATAACAATGTTTTCTTTCCATCTTCATTTCAATTGTCTTGATTTTTCGTAGAGTAGGCGAGTTCTCTAACTTTTCCCTTAACACTACTCATAAGGTTCTGCACAGCGCTTTCTCTTACCATTTTCACCAATTTTTGCCAATTTTTCTTAAATTTTTCAACATTATCTGCTGGTATCATGTGTTTTCTCAGCTTCGCCTTCGTCAAAGCTCAGAAAGTTGCTATAGGGCAAACAATTGTAGACTTGTTATGCTGTTTGATCAAGGGTAGCAACCTTTTTGCAGACAGTACTTCAAGTAGATTGGACCATTCATTGTGACTGTCATAATGAATGGACGAGATATTTTTCCACAACCGCATATGGCCTGCCACACTACAGAAGGGAAACATCAGATTGGAAAAGAGGGGGCCAAAAATTCACCACAGATTAAATAGTGAGCGATATAGGCTGAAATGATCATTTTACTGTTTTTTATTGTTTTTTAATAGTTACAGGCTCTAAAATAACATTGAAAGGTATCTGATAAGCCAATAGATAAATCCAGAAGAAAAGTAAATTCTCCCACGAGGCCAGATCGTCAAGCAGTATTATTTGGGCGTTGTGCGACGTTTGCGTATCGAAATGTGACCGTTTTAAAATCTCTAGTTTCAAATTGATTGTTGGTCGTTACTTGTACACAAAGAAAGTATGTGTGGCTACAAATAGACATCATTTGTTGATTATTTTGCAAAAATTCAGATGTGGCACACATACATAACGACTGTTCCAGAAAGTATATGCACACCTTATTTTAAAGGACACTTTGAATATAATTTCAACTTGTTTTGGCTGCGTCCTTTTGTTTGCACATTTCTGAATGACATAGCATCAAAAAAGTGCTCAGTTTTGTGCTACCTATCAAAATGCGCGGTCTTACTCCGGAACAACGAAGTATCGTGCACAAATGGTGCACTGTGAGCGGACTCTCCTTGAGAAAATTGGCCAAGGCAGGGGGTGTAAGCGTCGGAGCGGTACGATCTTCGATTCGAAAATATAGAGAACAGTGTACGTTTGAAGATGCGCTGAAGAGTGGTCGGAAATCCGGATATCGATAAAAAGATCAGGGATGCCTACAAGCGAAAACCAGCGACTTCCGATCGGGATGTTGCGAAAAAACTAGGGACCTCGTCGAGTAACATCATGCGTGCCGAAGAAAGACAGCACGAAGGTCAAGTAGTGTTTTGGCCTGATTTGGCGTCATGTCATAACGCAAAGGACACTTTAGTATGGTACAAAAGTCAAAATGTATGTTTCGTGCCGAAAGACATGAATCCGCCGAACTGCCCGGAGGCACGGCCAATCGAGACTTTTTGGGCTT
This sequence comes from Aedes japonicus, assembly GCA_034211315.2. Lineage (NCBI taxonomy): Eukaryota > Metazoa > Arthropoda > Insecta > Diptera > Culicidae > Aedes > Aedes japonicus. The sequence goes on from JASCZW010006516.1 coordinate 7,158, forward strand.
AGACCAAAGCAAAGCTTCGAAAATTCATAAAACCAGCGGACGACATCCAAAAATTTAAAAAGACTGGCCAAAAGTGGTCAAAATGGTGGGAAGTACCACTGTGCAGAAGCTAATGGATCATGTTCGAGGAAAAGTTAGAGTCTTGGCTATGATTAAATATTTTGATTAAACTAGAGCAAAATGTCATATACCACACAAATACAAATATGATTTGCCAAATAAAATTATTAAAACATGACTTTTTTGTTATTTTGAAAGTGTGCTTAAACTTTCTGGAACAGTCTATATTATGATTAATTGTGTTTCAGTGTACTTATATTTGTTACCGATTTGATAGTCAACTTTACCATTATTGAGGGTTAGGATGACTATTGCAGTACAGGTATACCTCGATAGTACGTACATCAACATTCGCAATTCAAATCGCAATTGCATAAAAACTACTGTTTCTATCTTAAAACTTATATAACCAAAAAAAAGCAATCTTTTTCTCTGTCTTTTGATTGTATTAGATTTTCGATACAACCAGTAGTATTTTTGCAATTTCGATTTAAAGTCAGAAAGTTGATGTACGTACTATCGAGGTATACCTGTATAGTGATTTTGAACCGACTATGATCATGGTCAAAAACATGGGGCGCGACTCTATCTCAGATGCAGATTTTTGTTTGTTTTGCTTTTGTGCGATGTGCGCACGCTTAGTAGATAGAAAGAAGATTTTAAAGATTTTGATGAAGATTTTGAAGATTAACTGCAAAAAGATGCAGCACGATGCAAGTTGGTGGATTAAGATTCACAAGCTGAAACAATATTTTTAAAGATTGGTTCGCTAGCGTGGGATTTTTCGATCATCTTGAATCTGGATTTAGATGTGTAGCACCCCCAGGTCAAAACGACAATCAAAAAGAGTTGATTCAACATTTAGCATAATGTCGGAACCACGTTCATGATCATAGTCAAGAATGCCATGAACGTGATGAATTCGTCCATTTTCATGGTAATTGTAACCATTATATGCAGTAGCCATCTTGACTATGATTTAGTTGTCGGTATAACGATAAAAACATTCTCAGAGTAGGTGGCAGTATAATCATAGACTAACTCTAAGACCAGTAGGTCCCATACAAAAACGATTTTTTTCTTGGCTCAGTCAGTACTAGAACATCGTCCCAAGCTCGGTCCCAAGCTCAATAATGCACCCCTTATAATGAACTCACATGAACACACTCTCAAATACTCTGTCAAAATAACACAGCAAATCAAAACAAACGCGCAAATATGTATAACAAGGTGCTGGCTTCAAGGTGTAATTCGGACCAAGGGGTTCTACAACAGTGAACCAATTTCAAATCGCTAGTTACATATTGATTGTTGGTATAATCATAGACTAACTCTAAGACCAGTAGGTCCCATACAAAAACGAATTTTTTCTTGGCTCAGTCAGTACTAGAACATCGTCCCAAGCTCGGTCCCAAGCTCAATAATGCACCCCTTATAATGAACTCACATGAACACACTCTCAAATACTCTGTCAAAATAACACAGCAAATCAAAACAAAGGCGCAAATATGTATAGCAAGGTGCTGGCTTCAAGGTGTAATTCGGACCAAGGGGTTGTACAACAGTGAACCAATTTCAAATCGCTAGTTACATATTGATTGTTGGTATAATTGCGTGAAAGCTCTCCTCCAGCAGTTGATCTTCGGCAACAGTCATCACGGTATCCAGAGTTCGGCACTAGTGGGCATCGTTCACGCATTCCGTGAATTCTTTGGCCGTGAGTCCAATAACCTCGAACGTATCGCCCAGCAACTGCGACAGTTTTTTGTTCTGCTCACAAAATTCAGCGATCACGACTATTTTTTCAACGATCGGTGCTATTGGTAAATTGTTACCCTGTTTGACAACTTGACACCGCACCGGTGGTTGGTAACCGGGTTGAAAAATGACAATTTGCTAGCTCGGTGAGCAACCGGTTCGTAAATTTGACAACCCGACCCAACCGACCCAAGCGTTGTTATTTGAAGAAAAATAAGCAAAACAAGTTTTAACGTTAAAACAACCCGCATAACGAAAAACAATTTGCTATATAGTCGAAACTGTATTTCGAATATAAGATATATTATCACATTTTATGTTATTGTTATCGAATAGTTTCATCTCATTTTCACCATACGACCTCTACATTAACACATATTGTTATTGTTTGCCATATTGTCATTGAAAAGTTTATTATTGTCTGCACTCGGTCTGGATTATATACTAACTTTTTGACATAGAGTACAGCTAAAATTTTGTTCGTGAAAATTGCCATTTTTTTATGGTAACCTAACTTAACCGCCTATTCAGCATATTGTTATTTGGCCTTTGACCATCTGATATATTGTTGAAACTATAGTGAAGATTGTTAGTTTATAGTTGTCAACTATAAGTGTAAATGACGTAACAATAATGGATGCGATCCTCAACAATAAGTTAAATAGTTCAGTCATGGTTTGTGATTATGCGGGAACATATTCATCTGAAAGACTTCCCGCATAACGAAAAACAATTTGCTATATAGTCGAAACTATATTTCGGATGTAAGATATATTATCACATTTTATGTTATTGTTATCGATCAGTTTAATCTCATTTTCACCATACAACCTCTACATTAACACATATTGTTAATGTTTGCCATATTGTCATTGAAAGGTTTATTATTGTCTGCACTCGGTCTGGATTATATACCAACTGTTTGAGATAGAGTACAGCAAAAATTTTTTTCGTGAAAATTGCCATTTTTTTATGGTAACCTAACTTAACCGCCTATTCAGCAAATTGTTATTTGGCCTTTTACCATCTGACATATTGTTAAAACAATATAGGAGATTGTTAGTTTATAGTTTTCAACTATAACGGTAAATGTCGTAACGATAACGCAAACGGTCGTCAACAATATGGGAAATGGTCCAGGAATGGTTTGTGATTATGCGGGTTTAATTTTACTTTGAAGGTTCCCGCTTTGTTTTTGCAGTGTTAATCGCTAATTTCATGTTTATTGTGATATCTTGTGAAAAAATCAAAAACCCGTGGAGAACGAAGTGCTTTGCAGGACTTGGCTGGATGTTTCCCAAGATCCAATCTTTGGGACAAACAGAACGTCGAAAACCTATAAGGAAGAGTATTCAAACTATACACTGCACGAAATATTTGGAGAAACGAAACCGTTGTGAAAAGAAATTTGAGTCTTATTGTGTTACCTTTTTATGAACGACCTGTGTGAAAGTAGGTAGCTGAATCAAAATAGGAACGCTCTCTTTCATCAAAATATTACACAGATGCGAACCCACCGGTGGGGATGGTCTAATAAATCAATGTTATAGCCATGTGTGCAAGATAATGTGGACATACTCAGTATCAGAGATGCCAGATATATAGACATGTCTGTATTTATACAGACATTTGGTCATGCATACAGACATCATACAGATTACAGACATTATACAGACATTTGGAAAATGTTACAGACATGTACAGACATTCATTTCGGCGAACTTCCAGATTTAAAAAATGGCGATAGGGAAAGTCATACGTCACAGTGAGCAAATGAATGACAGTCTGAAGTTGGACCAGTTTGTTGGCGTAAAAACAACAGTAAGGGATGTAGAAGTACAAGTATGCGCCAGGCTTTTTCTAAGGCTTTTTTCACTGATTCGATCCCTGTCAAAAACGTAGCACTGAAACCAACTAATACTACAGCCATTATAACGAATGTCCTTGGTGAATCGCAGCACCAAAAAAATTGGTCGGCAAAAATTGGTGGCGGTCAAAACCATTTAGTTTTACAATCGATAAGTCAACTGATACTACAGCCGTGACTTTCTATCGGAATGGCAATGAACTGTCAATTCATGCAAAAAGCAGCAAATAGGAATCGGTATAGACAGAGCGAGTGGTATGCACGGTGGAAAGCATTCTGTTACTGTACTTTTTAAAAACGACTATCCAAATTAACTCGTACTGAAATGCATTTGCCATTCATTTGCATTGTGGGCATCGTATTCATGTAAAAATATTCCATCTGGTGTAAAATGTGTAATCCAAAGAATAGTGTTCCCCAAACTTATTAATGATGGTTTTAACACTCGCATGATGAATTCCAAACCGCTTCACCAATTTTCGCATAGTAATGCCCTTCTCACTTAGCCATGTGTCCAGAACCTTAATTTTCACTTCCTTTTCAATACGCGACATTTTGAAAACGTAGAATTTGAACCGCACAAACAAGTAAACAAAAGAAAGCTGACAGTCAAACGCACAGCATGCAGTGTTCAGAGCATAAAAAACCATCACAAATACATGCGTACAACGCAAATGTATGTGGATAGCTTATATTCGATACACTCCTTAGAATCTAATGTAAATTGCGACATCGACAATAGAATCAGGGGGTTGTTATGTATCTTAACTATAGAAAAATCGTTTTTCTCCGAACAAATTTGAGTCAATTACTATTGATTTTATTGTTTCACATTTGTTGAAAATTCTAGCATATAGGGTGAATAGTAGATCTATTGTAATGACAATATTCATTTTTCATTCATCTGATACATGAACAATAAGGTTCATGGTCGGCAATAGATTTAAATGTTACTTTATATTATTTTATTGTAATTGTATGGTTAATTTTATCCGGATTCTTTAGTACTGATTGAAACACAACATTGCTGGCTAGCATACTCTACAAAAAGTAGAATGAAAAACGTAAAACTGATAGGGGTATTATTTTAATTTTATTTTTATTTTGCTGAAAATTTAATTATTAAGTAGTTTTAGATTTTTCTTACATCATACAACAAACCGCTTTTAATTAGATTTTCATTTTAATATTCTAGAAGCATTTTAAAAGTTTCGTCCTACTTTAACTTTAACATGGGAGCTGTCAGATTTATCACCACTCGGTGTTTTCTTCTTTTTCAAGTTGAATTCCTCAATCGCACTGCCACATAAGACCATCCTCACCGGTGGGTTCGTATCTGGGTAGCCTCCGAAGAGGCTTTGATAGTGGGAACTCATCTGCGATTTGCTTATCGAATGCCATCTTCCTGTGATGCCAGTTACGGCGCGTTGTTGCGGGAGAACTGAACCGTCCTCTGCACAAATGTCTACGAACTTCTTGTAGATTCTTCTGTACAGGTATTCGGCTTACTCGTTTGTCCCAATGATTGAATTTATGGACACATCCAGCCAAGCCAAAGTTGCAATCTTTTTTGCGTTAGATTTTTGTTTATGCGGTGTTTACAAAACATAATCTCACCTCTACTCGTTTGTCAGCGATTTTCAACCTTTTTCATTCAAGGACCTTAAAACCATTATACAGACAAATACAGACATTTCCATGAGATTGATACAGACTTTTAAAAAAAGTATCTGGCATCCCTGCTCAGTATAAATTATAATAGAAAATAAAGTATACTATATAAATATTTATGTATAAATAAATCTCAATGCTCAAAATGCAAGTAATAATCATTAGCCTTTGTGAAAATGTGTTTGATCTCATGTCTTAAGCGTTGTTTACATTATATGACAAAGTTTCCTATCTTTTTGATTCCACAGCCACCCAACATGCCGATTGTAAACATCTTAAAGCGAGCATCCAGTTACATAATGGGCAGTGACGAAGATGGTGATGAGAGCAATGAGCTGGTTTACGAGGACAACGAAGTTCTATTCTGTAAGAACAACATTTGCGTCCATCCTCCGGCGGTTGTTCGCCAAGAATCTGATATCCTTCACTATCCTGGATATTTAACCGTGACTACCAAGACATTCATCGATCAGTACAATAATGCCAAGAGACCGACTCTTTTTCTCACATGGATTCCAAACTCTACCTTACGGAAATGCCCTTCAACAGTTGAAAATTGTGGTTTCTTCAGATCGAATAGTCTCTTTGAGACCAAACTAAAACAGCATCAACAACTTCAGCAGCAATCACATAAAGAAACTCAACCGCAAAAATTTGACACGGTACAATCTCATCCAGAAAAGACGGAAGGAAACCCATTTACTACAACAATTAAAATTGCTAATACCAATCCATTCCTCGAACCCTACAACGACACTCTAGCGCAGTCTTCAAATGATACAAAATCTCTGAACTGCTCGGATTATTCCGAAACCATCAGCATTAGCTCTAACTCCGATAAAGCCAGTTTGTGCAACAGCAACGAATACAGTCGTGAGGACGTTCACGATGATGAAGACGACGAAGGGATCATCACCTCCGAAACGCACACCAGCATCGTTGAGGAAACTGCTGAAGAGCAGGAACTGAAAACCGAACTTCAGCCACTGATCGAATCGGAAGAATCGAAAGGAAACAACGTGGCCAAGGTGCTGTCGTCGCAAGCGTCTGTGACTTCGGTCAACATAACGATCGCTAGTCCACACATTCAGAACGTCGACATTTCACCGCCAGAATCGGCACTGTCTCAGAATGAACGCTTCATGCGATCCCTATCAATATCATCCAACGACGAGAACAACCCCAATTGGATGTCCCCGGAGCTGTTGGCATACAAGCATAATCTCGCTTTTCCGGAAAGCGCATCAGCTTCGCCTATTGTTAGTCGGAAGAATCCGGTGAAGTGCAGAAGGTGAGTTTAACCTTATTGAGCAATTTGATCGTGACCACATCTCCAATATGTTTCTTACATTTATCATGCACTTACAGATTTTCTGTTGATTTGAGCCAAATGCGAGCCCTGCGATTATTTTTCAACGACGAAAATTGCACATCCGGTCAGTTGGTGATCGCTTCGCGGGAATCCCAGTACAAAATCCTTCACTTTCACCACGGTGGATTGGATCATCTAGCACAAGTTCTGCACCAATGGCACTGCCTATTGCACAACATCAAGTTAGCTCCAGGGCAGGATGAACCGAACCTCCCTTACCGCCAGTTTATGGTGTGTCGACCGGAGGTACGAAAGTGCGAACTTCACCCCGAGGAGAGCAAAGTCAACAAGATTACAACTGACTACTTTTACGGAACGCTGCTGAACGAGAAGGGACAAATCGAAGACGACCTGCAGCTACGCAAGTGTGTCTTCTTCGGTGGGCTGGAGAAGAGCTTGCGAAAAACGGTTTGGCCTTTCCTGCTGCACTGTTACAGCACTAGTTCGACCTTCGAAGACCGCGCCGCACTGGCGGAGATTCGACGCCAAGAATACGAGGAAATCACCAGAAGACGGCTGTATTCAATGTCCCCCGAGGCACAGGCCCAATTTTGGCGAACGGTTCAGTGTGTCATCGAGAAGGACGTAGTTCGTACGGATCGCGGAAATCCATTCTTTGCCGGCGAAGACAATCCAAACATCGATACTATGAAAAATATTCTTCTAAATTACGCTTTCTACAATCCTGGGATGTCGTGAGTTCAGTTTGTGGCCAGTATGGAGGGCGATTGCAATAAATTTTGTGGTTTTTATGTATTCCCAGATACACACAAGGTATGAGCGACCTATTGGCTCCTGTTTTATGCGAAATCAAGAACGAATCGGAAACATTCTGGTGTTTCGTGGGTCTTATGCAACGAGCTATATTCGTCTGTACACCAACTGACAACGATATCGATAGGAATTTGGTGAGTTATAAATTTGTTTTGGGTTCTTGCAAGGTTCAATTCCTGGTCTGATCTTGGAATATTTCATTATGCATAATTTCTCGAATGCCTGGAGTATTAGTAAATGTGGAAGTGCATTTAGAACATTTAGAAGTTGAGAGTAAGCAATAAGCAAGTTGTGAAAACAATGGGCTTTAAATGCTACGAAAGAAGAGAAGACATTTTTTTGATAAAGTTTTTTCCTATTTTGCCACATTGTCCGTTTTCAGTGTTTCTTGAGGGAATTGATACGACTGATGGTTCCTAGCTTCTACAAGCACCTTCAAAAGCACACCGATGCCATGGAATTACTATTCTGCCATCGCTGGATCCTGCTGTGAGTATTCGTCAAACTTTCGATTGCACGTGAATAATGGTCTTTTATTTCAGATGTTTCAAACGTGAATTCACGGAAGCCGTCGCCATTCGCATGTGGGAAGCCTGTTGGTCCAACTATTTGACTGACTACTTCCATCTGTTCCTCTGTTTGGCCATCATTGCAGTGTATGCCGACGATGTAATTGCTCAAGATTTACGAACCGACGAGATGCTGTTGCATTTCAGTTCTTTAGGTGAGTATGGTTCAATTCTCAATGGTGGGGAAATAGTCACGTGTTCATTATTCTGCCCCGATGTTAGAAACATTTTGAGAATCACCCACAGTTTAGAAAAGGCAATAAAACTTTTTAATGCACGCAACTTCTTCGAATAGAGTGTTATGAAGGAGACGCACTGCCGTTATTAGCATAACTGTCCCATGTATATAGGGATACCCATAGAACATGGGACAATTATGCGTAGAACGGCAGCGCATGGCTTATCACAAATAATGGTAATGAAAATGACGCTGAGCTCTAAGGCGTTCCATTAAGAAATTAAAATGAACTTTCACTTAATTTTGTTATTTTTTCAATCAAGTTCGTTATTTGGAAGGCTCAATCACGTTAGCTTGAGGGAGCCGATAACTCATAGTTTTTTTTTTGTTAAAATAAGTGACTTAATACAACGTTTAGTAGGAATTGTACCGTTTACTCGAAATTTACCCGAGATTCATACAAAAATAATGAATCTCAATAGGCGCGTTTCCCCTCGTTTAATTCCAAGCGAAATGAGGCATATGGCATAGCCAACGAAATTGTTTGCAATCTTTCATGCGCCATACAACAGTGTTTGCAAGCTTTTATACAATTGACTAGATTCAGGCGTTATCTGGCTTAAACTTACATGAAATATCCCATTAATTTCTGCCAAATATAACTTTTCTTCAATGTACATTAGAAAACGCAGGAAATTCAATGTTTCTATTTATCTGTGTAGCGATGAAATTTTTTGAGGAGGTGCAATGCATCCAAAGGAACATGTAAATGGAATTCTGAGGTCTCATCAGAGCGTTGTTGCCAGCACTAGTCCGTCGTGTGATATGATCCTGAAGTTTGTGGCCAGTGAATCCATTGAGGCGAAACCCATCAATGAAAAACCCCTTTCTTTTGAAATTGGTACTTTTCAGTAAAAATACTCAGAATTACAATAAAACGAAGTTGTTCCGCACCATTTGCAATGCAAAAAATCCACCATCACCAATGCTCCCGTCTCCGTGGGAGGCCCCCACCATGAGAGCAGAGACGTCCAATTGGGGGAGGAAATCTCCGGGGAAAGTGGCACCCGGCGCTTCCAAGCAGCTGACGGTGGCTAAGGGCTCCATCGGCCCGAGGACATACACAAACGTGGTGTCGGAATTGGACCGACAATGGACGGGCGAAAAGAGAGTGGCCCCGGCGCCAAGTCTTGTTTTAAGCCTAGCGCACAAGAGAATAGAGTCTCAAGCGCCAAGGGCGACCCAACCCCTGGACCAAGGTCCGTATTAAGGGAAATAGACCCAAATAGAAAACGATAATCAAAAAGTGGCACGAAAGTGTAACCGTGGAGAGGCCATTGTAAAGACCGAAGAGTCCAAGTACTCGAAGGTCTTAAAAGCGACGCACAGTGACGCTGAACTCGGCGTGCAGAGTATAAGCCGTACCCGCACGAATCGAGATGCTCCTCTAGCTTAAGAAGGACACCAATCCCGGCTTATAAGAAGTTGGCAGAACAACCCTTGGGAGAAGGCGCCGAGGTGCGTGCCCGAGACACGCAGGTGACACTCCAGTGTAAATATTTGGATGAGAACATAGAAGCCGGGGAGATCTCCACGGTCATCGAGACACAAAGTGGCCACGATACGGTTGGCAGTAGCCAAAGCGTACTTAAAAGTGGCCAAGCTCAAAGTGGGATAGTCCATTTACCCACTGAGCGTGCACCAGCGGCCAAGACATGCTTCAGAATCCTGGAGAGCGGACACATTTTCTGGGAATGTAAGAGCTCGGAACCACAAAAGTTCAATTCAATGGACGCAGTGGTTTACGCCCCAAAAAAAACACGAGCCCGGACAGCAGCTGAATGCGTAGAAGGTGTGGAGGTCCTGGCTACAAGGTTCGGGACTGCCAAGAGGCCCCCAAATGTCTGACGTGTGCTGGGAAACCAGACGACAAGCACGTCACGGGGGGCCAAAGTGCCTGACCTACAAGTGTACACCTAGAACCTAAGCACAGTGTGGGTAACTCAACTAAACATGAACAACTGTTGTACCAGGTAGCTCGTTAATCGGCATTGGATATCGCCCGACAGCGGGCAATTATCCGGTTCAGGAGGTTGTGTCCAACTCAAACGAGGGCTTAGCGGTAGCTAAGGTGAATGGATTGTTCTTTTGCAGCTGTTACGCACCGCCAAGATGGTCGATTGAACAGTGTTCACGAATGGTAGATCACATGGCACTGGACTTGCTGGCCGAAATCCGTTGGTAATGGCAGGTGATGTCCATGCCTGGGCGCTTGAATGGGGGAGTCGCCTTACCAAACTTAGGAGCCAGATCCTGCTAGAGACCCTGACTAGGCTCAACGTAGACCTGGCCAACGTCGGTACCAATCGACGGAGCGGAGTCGATCATTGTCATGATATAAAGCAGCCCTGGGCTGTTGAGCAACTGGCTGGTTTAGGTTCGTTATAGTATCGTCCACATTCGATAACGAAGTATTTAAAGCGGCGCTTGATCGGAAACGGAACATAAGCGAAACCGGTAACGCTACTAACACGTTTGTGGGATGCTACCATTTCTAGGAAGGTCTAGCCTAGAAATGGGAGGTGGCCGGCGTATTGGTGGACAGAATCAATCGCTCATACCGAGCAATTAACAGAGCTACTGCACATGATCAATCCGGAACTCTTTCCGAGCCACGACCCGAGGCCCAGGCCTCTCACCGCCATAGATTGTCCCATGATCAGTGTTTCAGTATTACATACCATAACGCTGTCACAGCGGTGGACGTATGGTCGGCAAACACGTCGAACATCCACAATCACGTGGGCAATGTCAGTGACGAACGATGAACTCATCGTGATAGCAAAGTCGCTCAAGGTGAACAAAGCGCCAAGACCAGACGTTATACAGAAACTGGTCATCAAGATGGGTATTTTCCTGGCTCCAGAAATCTTCAGGGTTATAATGCAGGATGCTCTTCCCGGACGCCTGGAAACGCCAAATCCTCGTAAGACAGGGAAGTTTGGCTTCCCTGGTTACCGACATGGCAGAAGTGGCAATCCAGTGCAAAAAGCGAAGAGTCCGCTACTGTTCAGTAGTCAACGTGACGTGAGAAACACGTTCAATAACGCCAGTTTAGAGGCTATCGCCAACTCGCTGCAACTACTTCAAACTACTTCAGAACCGGGTACTAGTTTTCAACACAGAAGCGGGTCAGATACGTGTCCAAGTTTTTTTTTATCCTTTTGTGCATATATTAATCACGGAATTGGCTTCTTTTTTTTCATCTAACAAAATTCGATCATGTCCATTGCAGTGGACCAGGCCGTGAGCTTGAAATAACAAAAACCTGAGTAAAACGGTGGAAAAGGAGCCAAGCTAAAATTAGCACAGCTAACATATTTGAAAAAAAAAATGCTCCTAAAGGTCGGTCCACGCAAACTAATGGGAGCTGTCACTATAACTTTCGGAAAAATATTCCCCTCGATTATTCCGTAAGTGAAGGTGACATTTCGTTCCATGCAGATCAATTGTCAAAATTTCGCTTGGTAATATTGAACAAAATTCCGTAACCTCTCTACTTTTTAAGTCGATACTGGCCTTAACATTTATGTACATACACAACAAAGAATGAAATATTTCATGGAGAGGATGATAGTCGAATTGTGTTAAACCTAGCTATGAAATCCTAGCGACACTCCGTAATAAGAAAAATGCATGTCTCTTCCACCTTGGCCACTATTTTTCAGTCGTTTGTTCGCGTTAATAAAATCGTCCACATCTTCCGACACGGACACAGAGAACTAGAGTTAGCCCATCACGAAACGGAGTTTAAAGACTGGACTCGAAAAAAATGAGACACACAAAATGATCACCAAAAATTCATTTTAAATCGGATGCTTCTCAAATTTTTAGGGATTAAATAACTATATATTAGCTGTGTTTTGGCACAATTTATTTATTGAATTTCGTCTCTCAAGCTGAATGCTCGTACATTTCTCTTAACACTGCTCATGAGATCTTGGGCTAGGCTTGGCCATCTTCCTTACACAATTTCTCCCAGTTTTTCTTCAAAGCTTCATCGGGTTTGAATGTTTTTCCGCTTTTCTTCAACTTCTTCTTCATTATCGCCCAAAACTTTTCGATCGGACGAAGTTCTGGTGTATTTGGCGGACTCGCCTCCTTCGGGACTACTTTAACGCCCTACGCTTCGTACCAATCAATTACAGGCTTGGCGTAATGGCACGAAGCGAGATCCGGCCAGAACAGGGTGGGACAACGGTCAGAGCGGAGGAAGAGCAGCAAGCCTTTGTACAAGCATTCCTCTCGATAAATCTGCCCGTTTATGGTGCCGGTTGTAACGAACGGCTTGCTGTACCGTTCGCACTCGCAGATCGCCTGCCACAACAGGTACTTCTTTGCGAATTTGTCCATCTTTCTCTTCCGGAACTTTTCCGGAACCTCCATTGGGGACGTACCGAGAAAAAACTCGAGACCGGGTTTCGGTTTTTGGCCGCTTCCCTCGCGCTGCTCGATGGTCTTCGTCTCCTGGAACATCTTCACAACGGACACGGTGGAATTGGGGATTCCAAGCCTTTTGCCGATCCATCTGTGCGACTGACCAGGATTATCGATCACCGCGCCCAAGATTTGCTGGCGTAGCTCCCAAGTAGCACACTACGATCATATTTAATTGTAGTAACTTGATTATGACTTAACAAGTCATATTTATGTTACCTCAGCTGAATGGCAACAAGTGTGCTACTAGGGCTCTTCTTGTTTCCTCCCGAGTGTTTAGGGTGATAGTGCAGAGCTCCCGAAATGTTCAGGGTGATAGTGCAGAGGTTTCTGGACAAGGGATGCCCTTCCCGGACTCCTGAAAACGTCAAACCCTCGCATTGCTACCAAGACTTGCGTCTTGGTAGCAATGCTGATTTCCGTCTTCACCCCGATGGCAGAAGTGGCAATCCAGCGCAAGAAACGAGGAGTCTGCTAATGTAAAAGCATCTTGAAAACTACTCGACAGATCGCGATAAAATTTTGCACACATAAACATAACACTTTAAGCTAGTATTACCCAAAATTTCATTACCCACGCGATAAAAACTTACACCCAAAACAAAGTGTCGGATTTTTTCCGACTCCAATCTTTACTGTGGTCAACAACAGTAAATCGGAACAACCAGAGCACCATAACCACCAAAGCGTGTTTCGATCAAAATTTGTTCGACTTAAACTTGACGCATTTCCTTTCATCGTGCATTGAAAAAGTTTGCACACTCCTCGTTTTAAGGATGTGTACGTGTAGCATCATGCCTCTATTTTGATTTTAAGACACAGAGAACAGACATCCAAGCTAGAGTGCCCTTCGTGGGTAAATTTCTGTAACTGCCATTTTAAAATTATAGCTCGTTTCTGTTAGCTTTGGTGAATCGCATGATGATGGCGCCACTTGCCCGCTTCGCGTTTTTATAGTCTGTCAATTTTAGTTTGGTGAAACCTAAACTAGGCGTCGTTGTTTTTCCAACGGTTTGCTTTCAAAGGTTTACACAGGTAATTGAAAACAAAATCGAGCCTGGATGTCTGTTCTCTGTGTTTAAGAGTAGCACTTCAGTTATCAAAATGTCGTCGACGAAAGATCGCATCCAAATTTTGCACGTGCATGGCGAAAATCCAAACTACTCTCACGCTAAGTTGGCGGAATTGTTGAGTGTGGCTAAATCAACTGTGTGGCTAAACCAACGTGTTAAAAGGGTTCGGTGAACGTTTGTCGACGCCCAGGAAAGCTGGATCGGGGGGAAATCGAAAGCCGGAGGCCACAGCGACGACAAAAAGAGTTGCCCGCTGTTTCGAGCGGAACCCCAACCTCTCCGTTCAAGATGTCGCAAAGAAGCTGGGAGTGGCGCCTTCAACCGTGGATAGAGCTAAAAAAACGAGCTGGACTGTCGACTTACAAGAAAGTGGTGACTCTAAATCGCGACACGAAAGTTGTACACGTGGATGCTGACGAAGTTTGATTGCATGGTACAGGAAGATGAAACTTACGCCAAGGCAGACTTTAAATACCTTCCTGGACAGGAATTTTATACGGCAACCGGAAGGGGAAAGGTGGCAGATATTTTCAAGCACATTAAACTGTTAAAGTTCGCGAAGAAATAAGACCATGGAGTGGTATGCTGCCAACAAGTCCGCCCAATCGAACAATATTGGCCCATCGTCAAGCGGAACCTTAAGAAGACTCAAAAAGCTGTTGTGAGCGAGAACCAGTTCAAGGCAAACCGGCGACCTACGGCGAATAAAGTGGACAAGGAGACGGTAAAAAATCTTACGGGAGGTGTTAAACGAAAGACCCGGCAATTCGCATTTGGTAAAAAGGAAGCTTAGCTGAATATTTCTCCTGTATTCTATATTAACTGAACTTGAAAAAGAAAAAGAATTTGGCTTATTAATAAAAACTTTGATCGACTCACACGCATTACTGTTTGACCAAATTTTGATCTGAACATCCTTAAGCACATCTGTGAAAGGGAGTAAGCGAAAGATCCTGGCCAGTGTCACCATGTCCATACTCACGTATGGCGGACCGACGTGAGCCACAGCTTTAAGTTAGAGCTGCTTAAGCAAGCTCGAAAGAACACACAGGCTAATGTGCTTAAGATTGGTCAGCGCATACCGCACAGTGTCACGTGACGCGTTCTCGTCTTAGCGAGGATGATGCCCATAGGCATCATAATATAAGATGACGTAGAGTGCTTCGAACAACGTGGCACAAGAGGTATCCCGAAAACCATTAGAGTCGCATCTATGTACACGTGGCAATGGGATTGGAACAACTCTGCCAAAGGTCAGTGGACCCATCGACTTATTCCGGAGCTCCATCGACTGGCGACACGTTTATGTAAACTAACAGCTATAGACAGTACCTGTGGAAGTACGGGCATGCCAAGTCCTCCGCGTGTCCAGGGTGCGTGGATGCTGAGGAAACCGCAGAAAATATGTTCTTTGCTTGTCCTCTCTTTGACGGCGCAAGATATGGCAAGATGACCGTGAGTGGTCGGGATACAACCCCGTACAACATTTTCCAGAGGATGTGTCAAGTCCGGAAAATCTGCGACGCTGTGCACACAACGTCATCTCAGATCATCCTAGAGCTCCAAAACTGATGGCGAAAAGACCCGCGGCAGGTTATAAGGACCAACTGACTACTAAAGTCCTTAGTAGCTCAAAGCACAACAGGGTTTGCACCCTGGACTCCACCCCCGATTTCTTCAGTAGTCTAGTAGTTGCAGATTCTCCTTCCTGTGCAAATAACAAGTCCTCAAGGTATTCATTTAACTAATTCTGGAAATTGTCAGTTGTCCTAGTAAAATGTAAAAAAGGCAAAAAGTCATAGCTTTTATTGTGTGGTACAATTTTAACGTTGACTAAAGCCAACGACGATCTTCGGAAGGGCCTGACTGTGCCTATTTTCAAACCTACCATAAAAAAATTTCCAATTTACTACGTTTATGTTAGTTGCAAATATATCATAGAAAGCATAAAAAGGGTTAAGTCGTACAACTATCTTTACTGTCAAAAACCTGTATCTCCGAATGGAAAAAAAAGTTAATAACATATTATCATTTCCAGCTATGTACATGGACGGCCAACTGATTCTGCGCAAGGCTCGAGGACTGCTGCATCAGTTCCGACAGTTTCCGAAGATTCCTTGCACGTTGTCGGGCTTGTGCAAACGATGCGGACCGGGAATGTGGGACTCGGGCCACCATCCCTCGATCGAGTGCATCGGCCATCTGGATCATGAGAAATGTGCGTTGGCTATAGATTAAGGTTACGAACGAAAAAAAAATGAATCGAAACACAGATGAATGAAGCATTCCAGTGATAAGGACGAGTTTCTCAAAACCCAAATGATCAGTGTCAAAGATGACTCGAACAAGCTTTATTTTGCGTAATTTTAGCATTACTAAACAGACAAGAGGAAATTATTATACAGCACGCGCTCAGTAGCTAACCCTATTTATTGCAAAGGCTATTTAGCTATATAGCTGTTGTTTTACTGTTAAACGGAGTAGATATACGGAAATCATAGACTTTAATCACAGACAACTCGTAAAGAAGATTTGCAACATTCCCGTTCGGTCAAACAATAGCAATTGCGGAATTTGCCGCTTAAATAGATGACACAGAATAAACTAACCGCCAAAGTTACAGAGTGGCACAGATTATTTTTTTACTTCTCTTATTTGACTAGGCGTTGATTGTTCCTTCAGTCAAGCGTAGCGCCACTGTTTTTGTCACCCCGATTGTAACAATGTTGCAAGTCTTTGTTTTAAGGTGTGTCTTTGCTGAAATGCTGTATGAGTTACTATATTAGTACATATTAATAGAAAAAAGATAATCGCAGCCAACGGCAGCGGAAGTTTCAAATGCAATCAAATAAACACAGGCACACAAAAGTCACAGCAAATGAAGAACAATAACTAAAGTCTTTGAACCATGCTTATTAACACGCATAGCTTAGTGCAGTTTACTCTAGAATCTTGCAGCCTTTTTGCTATATCTATAAACTACAACAATATTATAAAACTACAGTATGCTTTTTATGAATATGTTAAGTGTGATCTAATTTCAAATATAGCTTATACAGTATACCCTTAACCACGCCAAATCCAAAATAGAAGAACGAAACACGTTAGTAGCAGTGAACTGGCACTTTCCGCCGCCAAACCGACGAACAGTTGCAACCAAAAATGTAGTAAACCCAAAAAGTAAAAAAAAAATACAACCATTGCACAGATAATGAAGATACTAAATATTGTTGATGTTACGAAATGTTTACACAAATTTTATAATTAATTCTGCTAAGTGATATTAGAGATCCCATCACTGGTGAAGACAAAACAGAGTGATACATTGTGAAAGGGGCGACCGTGGTGTTCAAAACGAAGGAGGAGAACCTTTAGGCTTACACAGGTTTGATCGTACGTTTTTGAAGATTGGTGTTTTTAAATTTCAATACATACCGCCGTACAACAGTTCCTTCATAAATATTGAACCGATTTATGTGATTTTGTAAAAAATGTCTCTGACAGTTAGTTTACTGCTTTAAGGAGTAAATATAACGAGTTCTGCTAGAGAAAATCGATTCAGTCGCTGGCACCATCGATTATCGCTGGCCCCATTGTCCAGAAATTCTCTGGGCGCATGGAAGTGATACCTTGTTTAGATGAGAGCACTTTTATGAACAAAATACTGATTTAGTTGGCAATTCCTGATGTAAAACGGTTAAGAATTAGTTTTCGTAAATGACCACCTCGTGAAATTATGAAGTATTATTTAAGATCGGTTGAGTTTTGAATCTCTTAAAACGTAACTAGAAAGCATAGGTCCGCCAGTTTTGGATCCAAAATCATTCCACCTGAACATTGAATTATTGATTATAAATATCGAGGCAACTTGCTGGGTAGAACCAATCGTCAAATCCGAGGAGTGCGACTTTATCTCTGATACAGGAAAAATTTGGTTTGCTTTACAAGTGGTAGATAGATAAATGATAGCTGACTATACTACAAATATATTCAGATTCAAAAGGTAAAACAAGCATTTTCAATGCTTAATTTGCTAGCGACCACAGTAAAAAATAATGAATTCTAACAGGCACGTAAAATTTCCCCTCGTTTAATTCCAAGCCAAAGGAAGCGCAAACAACGACATTGTTTGCAATCTTTCATGCACCATACAACAATGTTTGCAATCTTTCATACAACTGACTTGATTCAGTCGTTATCTGGCTTAAATTTACATGAAATATCCCATTAAATTCTGCCAAATCTAGCATTCCCTTTATGTGCATTAGATAACGCAGAAAATTACTTGTTTCTTTCAAACTGTGAAGGACTTTCCGATCATCGTGGGTCTGGATTTAGATGTGTCGCACCCCCAAGTTAAATCCAGGATGGCCACAGATTCGGGAAAATCGGGAAATGCGGGAAAAATGCGGGAATCCAAAATCATCGGGAAATATGCGGGGAAAAGTCGGGAATTTCAAAAGCCATCGGGATTTTTCGTCATTTGGAAGGAACCATACTAACACCTTTTTAAATGATTTGAGTAGCCTTTTTGTTTACTTGGCTCAACGATCTCATTATCGGAATGAAACAGTGTTTTTCTGCAAATCCAGCATTGTTGAAGAAGATAGCTCATTGCTATATGGATGGCCCGGTATGTCGACCTGAGTTCGTTACAAAGGTACTCTGCAGCCTAACGGATGATGGCGTATGGTTTCTCAGCTAGTTCTCTAATCTAATCTAATCTAATCTAATCTAATCTCACATTAACGCAGCCAATTCTTGAAGGCATCCTGGAAAATGATGGTTTCTTGAATACATCATTTTACTTGTCAACGGCCAGGCCAACCGCGTAGTATGTGCCGCGGAGAGGATTCCACGAAATAGAGCGATTCCAGAAAGATCTAAAATCACTACTACTTTGAATCAAGGGAAGGAAGAAAGCGTGGACCTCCCGTACCAAACACTTCCATGCAGAGTTAAACAGTGTGATAATTTGTACTTTATCGTTGGGAGCATAGATGCTAGAAAGATTAGTGTATGCTCCTTCTGTCTGTAGATGAACTTTTGGCATTTAAACCAAAAGCCTGGCAATAATTGCCAAGGTTAAAGCGCCTTATCTCGCTCAATTGGGGGTAAGTGGACCAATACTTACGACGATGAAATGCGAAGCTGAAAATAGCATAACAAATATTGTGAAGGAATGTTAATATATAAAATGAGAATAACATGTGTACTGTCGGCATGTCTTTCGATTGTAGTCCTGCTGAAATTGTAGATGGACTTGCCTTATCATTGCCATGAAGGAAAAAAAAATCATACAATACTCGGGAATACCATGGATGATCCAAAATTATATACCGAATAAAGAATACTTACATTTTTCGTGGTAGGGTAAGATTTCAGCATGCTAGCATACCGGGGTCGCGCAGCCTACAATGCGTTGTTGGAACTGCCTCCTAAGGTATAGCTGACGAGATACAGCGTTTTTTACTCAGCCGCTGGTGGACAAACGCTCGGCACGCACCTCCTCAATCTAGCTGAAGTCAAAAGGACAACAGTGTCCAGGCTGCACTACCTGCTAAGTATGCAAGCCTTAGCTGGCGGTCTTTGTCATCTCTTGACCCGTGGAAGCATGAGGTAGGAACTTGTGAGGACCAGAGCTATGTTGCCGGGACGCACGCTCCATCACATTTGTCGACTCACCATTTTGCAGCCCATAAGGTTTCTCAGCTTCTCAGCTAGTTCTCTCGATGAAAACTTGAGGGTTGGTGAACTTGAGATTTTTTTTGCTAATTTATCCTGAAGACTTACGACCCGCAGTATTAGCGTCCCTCAACACCGGACAAGTTGAAGAAACTGTAAACGAAAATGCTTCCCAAAAATTCGGAAAAAATCGTATAAACTCAGTGAACTTCCTAGAAACTCAGAACTTATAGAAGCTCGGAAGCCCCAAAAGGAACTTTCCAGAAAAGTAGAGAACTTCCCATAAATTCAGAGAACTGTCCAGAAATTCATGAAGCTTTTCAAACGTTCGCGGATCTTCCTGGGGTTCAGAGAACTTCTCAGAATTTCTTGCAACTTGCTTAGAAGTATACAGAACATGTTAGAAGTTCAGGGAACTTGTAGGAGCTCGAGGAAGCAAGGCACTAAAAAAGCACTTCAAATGTTGCTCTATTTGAGAAGATTTATGGACGCAGTCAGGCAGCAGCAAGAAAGAAAGCTGAATAAAAGTCATCCGAATTTCGGTGTTCCGATCAAAAGGGTTCGGTGTGGAGGTTGATGCGGTACACGATGAGATGCTGGGACCAAAGCTGCATTTTATCTTCACGTCTATAGCAATGGTCGAGTCGTTTCCCAAATCGAATGTCCTGTGACTTCGTTTCTTTTTGACTGGATTTGTTAGAGCAGCTATGGAGGAAATTTTTAAGTTCGAACGTCTTGTAATACCAAGAAGTCCGCGGCTACTATTTGAACAAAAAATATATGATAAACTTAAAAAATATCTATTAATCCAATATATTTTATCTCATCTTCCCAGTCGGGAAAATAATGCAAACATGCGGGAAAATGCAGGAATTTTGAAATTAAGATTGTGTGGCCACCCTGTAAGTCCTCCTGTTACTGCAATCTCATAAACATAGAGTTCTTCTCATTCTTAAGTTGTATTACCGAAGGTAATGGGCACCTCTACAAGAAGAGCTGTGCATGGTTTTTTACAATTTAACGGTACTGCAGGATTCAAGCACCGGCGCGTCCGGACAAGAGGTTTTAACGGGACTTCGTCATCGTTTTGAAAAATTTAACCTAATATACATTGGAAAAGACGAAGTCCGAGGAATGCGATCGTTTGCCAGAAGAAAACAGCCAAAGAAATGTGCAAGCTGCTTCGATGAGAGTGCATTTATTGGTTGTTTGAATATTTGATCCGGCACTTGAAGACGTCTGGCTGAGTATCGAAGAGGATGATCTGTGGTAACATTCCGGATCTCGAGAAATTTTATGAAGCCTCGGCCACCTTAGTCAACATGAAGGGCGTTCCGATCAAAATTTGGTCAAACGGTAATGTGTGAGTCGATCGAAGTTTTTATTAATAAGTCAAGTTCTTTATCTTTTTCAAGTTCAGTTAATACGGAATACAAGAGAAATATTCAGCTAAGCGTCCTTGTTACCGAATGCGAATTGCCGGGTCTGTCGTTTAACACCTGCCATAAGATTGTGTACAGTCTCCTTGTCCACTTTATTCGCCACAGAACGCCACTTTGCCTTGAACTGTTTCTCGCTCATAACAGCTTTTTGAGTCTTCTTAAGGTTCCGCTTGACGATGGCCCAATATTGTTCGATTAGGCGGAGCTCTGGCGTGTTGGGAGGGTTCCTGTCCTTGGGCACCACTTGAACGTTGTTGGCAGCATTCCACTCCATGGCCTTTTTCCCGTAATGGCAAGATGCCAAATCCGGCCAAAATAGGACGGAACAATTGTGTCGCTTCAGTAAAAGCAGAAGACGTTTTTGTAGGCACTCGCTCAGATAAATTTCCTGGTTGACGGTTCCGGTCGCATTGTAAACGTTGCTCTTCAAGCCACACCAGATATTTCTTCGCGAACTTTGACGCTTTAATGTGCTTGAAAATATCTGCCACCTTTTCCCGTCCGGTTGCCGTATAAAATTCCTGTCCAGGAAGCTGTTTAAAGTCTGCCTTGACGTAAGTTTCATCGTCCTGTACAACTTTCGCGATCGTGCTTTGGCCGACATGTTTTGTTTATCGTCGCGATTTGAGGTCAGCATTTTCTTGTAAGTCGACAGTCCAGCTTGTTTTTAAGCTCTATCCAAGGCGCCACTTCCTGCTTCTTTACGACATCTCGGACGAAGAGGTTGGGGTTCCACTCGAAACAGCGGGCAACTCTTTTTGTCGTCGCTGTGGACTCCGGCTTTCGATTTTCCCCCGATCCAGCTTTCCTGGCTGTCGACAAACATTCACCGAACACTTTAAATACGTTGGTAACAGTTGATTAAGCCACATTCAACAATTTCGCCAACTTGGCAGGAGAGTAGTTTGGATTTTCGGCATGCACGTGTAAAATTTTGATGCGTTGTTCTTCTTCCTTCGACGACATTTTGTTAACTGGAGTGCTTATCTCAAATCAAAATTGAGGCATGATGTTACACGTACACATCTTCAAAATGAGAGGTGTGCAAAATTTTTAAATGCACGATGAAAGGAAATGCGTCAAGTTTAAGTCGACCAAATTTTAATCGAAACACCCTTTAGAATTGCAGCGATCGTAAAAATCAACTCTGTTTATTGCGCTGTTTTCAAGGTAGAAAAATTGTCATTCTGTGTCACGTGCGTATTAAAGAAATTTTGTCGGGAATCCGTCCAAGAATATTCTGGACCACCGGAAAGAATCTATTCCGACGTTTTCGGACCGATAAAAACAACTGTGAGGGATGGATCAACGTATTTCGTTTCCTTGATGTATAAACACTTTCACTTCGCAGTTCCTGAGCAAGAGCAAATCGGAGGTGTTTGCTAGATTCCGTTAGTATACATGGCGTTACGATGATGTCGGCGAAGTTCAATATGAAGATTGCTAAAAGACAATTGCTGAACGCCGTGACTATTTTTCTAATAACAAGAAGCAGAAATGTATCCTGGTCGAACCGACTGTTGAATATACGTAACATATGAATATCAGAGCGGCGTCCCAGAAGGACTCAAATGAACCATAGTTTAGGATGTTCGTAGCAAAGGGTTAGTCGATGCACATGCGTATCAATTTTCATACTTGACCGAAACTAACCAAGTTTTACCAGGTTTCTCTTTGGAGTGTATTCTTTACATCCGCTTAGTTGTGCAGTTGTCAGTGAGATTCCGGTCGAGATGGAAAAGAACCACCAAAATGTTCGTAAAAGGATTTTGTTCACCCACTTACAAAATGTGTTGTCGCATCGTGCCTTGGGAAAACTGATGAATATACATCATTCGTCCATCTCATGGGATCCATGAATGGATGACCACCAAAAAACTGGAAGAGACCTGAGAACGACTCGCAGTAGAACCGAGACAGCGCTGATTGCTAATTCCACGAGGAATTCAAAAATTTCGAGGCGAGACATGGCCAAAAAAAACTTTCGTCCAGAGGGTCAAGAAATGATCCGGATTGAACACGTACAAGATGCAGAACCTTCCAAATCGAGACGAACACCTGCAAAGACTTACTAACAGGCGCGCCCGGAAACTCTACACTACACTTTGCTAACGTAATACCAGTAATACCATCTACATCAAGCGGATTTTAAACTGTTCCCGGAACTGAAATATTTCACTTGAAACCTGGTAAGGGCAAGCTTGCATTAGCCAACCCACCAAACTGTCCTAGGCACCGTCCGATTGAAACGTACCGGAATCGTCGAGCTGCAAAGATATACTAACGTAAGGTTAAACCTTATTTTCATTTCGATAACTATAGCCGATTTACGAATCAATCCAAAGTGTCGCAATATTTATCGACTCACCCTTTATGCTGATTGATTCGAAAGTCCCAAAAACGATTTGACTGCCCGGTCGAAAAGCCTAAAACCAACTATGGGCTGGTACAATTACAGGCCAAGTCTGGGAAAACTCCGTACTTTTAGGCTTTTAGTTGCAAGGCGTTTGCATGAAGCCCCGGTTAACACAGAAAGAAGTTTGATGTGCTGCTATCGTTTGTGGGACAGGACGTTCAGACGAATCAAATTGTCCGAGAAGTGAAGTTCCATGCAACGAATTCTTCTTATGAAAAGCATTGGAAAGGGTTCAAAAAGTTCCATTAGTAATAGTTTAACCCGGTCGAGGTCGCTTTCAAGATGGTTGAAGATGGTGGAACAACACGGGTGCTCAATACGCAATAAGGACAACTGGGGTCGAGTCCGATGTACAACCTAAGATAAGGCGCAACGAACGGGAGCACAGGCCTCAATCGGTTAACGGCTTCTTTTCCACAGAAACTCCTCAGTGCTACAGCGGCATCGAGCGGCGGAATGATTGAATCAATTGGTTGGCGACCATTGACGAACTAAGGTCCATGGAGGCAAAGAGTGCTTGAAAATTGACATCCCGCCCGGGCTGCCCGGGTTGGTGGCAAAGGATTACTACAACGTGCCGGCGTGCATTTCGAAGAAACTTATATATCAGTTGCGGTGCTGCCCACCATCAGGAGCGTGATAACAATGGTGGACGGCTGTCTCTTCCGCGTCCAAAGTGCCCAAAGCGGCCTCAAAACACCTCCGTCTTCGGGCAGCTATTGTTCCCTCGAAAAGTTCGACAGGCCCTCAACTCACCAGAAAGGGGGTGCTTTCTTTATGATTAACCTTAAACATAATACGATAAAGGCCAATTATATGCGATTTTGATTTGAAATGTAGGAATATACGATACTATCTGAACACTGCACTGTGCTGCAACACCGTACGAGAGCGAATGTAGAACGGTATAGACAGGCACGGGATCAGGCAAAACTATATTCTTCGAAGGAAAAAGCGCCAGAGATCGAGGAAGATCGAGACCGCGAAGCAATGGAAGCACTGTACCGTGCTAACAACACACGCAAATTCTACGAGAAGTCGAGCTCACGCAAAGGCTACGTACCACAAGCCGATATGTACAGATGATTGAACAGTGACCAAAGTGGCACGGTAATAAATCTAGGAACACCTGCAAAAGACGATGACAGGATCCCGACCCATACCCTTCAGGAAGTTGAGGAGGAAATTGATCGGTTGGAAAACAACAAAGCTGCTGGGGTTGACCAACAGCTATTAAAATATGGCGGTGAAGCCGAGTAATTACCAAGATTTGGGAGGAGAAATGTTTACCGGAGGATTGGATGGAAGGAATAATGTAACCAATATATTAAAAGGGTGACAGGCTGGATTGCTGCAACGATCGTGCAATCATGCTACTGTGCGCCGCCAAGAAGTTGCTGTCCCCTATTTTATGCCGCCGCCTGTCACCTATTGCAAAGGAGTTCGTGGGGCAATACCAAGCGGGATTCATGGGTGCTGGTCGGATTGGGCTTGTGATTAATGCGCTGAAAACAAAATACATGAAGGGATGAGGCTCACGAGAAGACCATGAGTTTATATCGGCGGTGATGAAATGGAGTCGGTAGACGAATTCGTGTATATGGGCTCATTGGTGACCGCTGATAACGACACCAGTAGAGAAATGCAAAGGCGCATTATGGCAGAGGCCACACTGGGCTTTGTCTGATTGGTAAGGTAAGGTAATCTGAACACTGTTATACGACTTCTGGTTGTCTGGACATGCCTCAGGGCCTCCGATTCCATATTGGGACGTGTTTATCGATACCTATCAATGAAGACATACTCCGAGAAGCTCTTTACGATTGAACTTGGATAGTATTATAAAAGAAACTAATCAGAAAAAATGCAAATAAAACACATGCAAATTGACTTGTAACTACTTCTGTACCACACATACACTCTTAAAGAGATTTTGAAGATCACAAATTGGGTTAGATTAGGGCAGGTTTCTTTTTTTTTCGTGTCTCGCATCGAGTACTGGACGCTGCGATCCTTGCAATTAGCCAATATACTTACAAAATCTCTGGATAGAGGCAAATTTCAAGAATAATTCTTAATTATTCAGGAATTAACCATTGTGTGGAAGCAACCGTTTGTTTTAAGCCAATCGTTAAATAACATCACAGCAATCTGAGCATTTATTGACATATTATACCCCACTCACACTGCAACTTATACACTAAGGTTTTTTTTTTGTGCACGGTTTTTTTTACACGGGTTGTTTTCGGCGATGACTCCAGAACGGAACAACTTATCGACCAAATTCAAATCACACTTTACGTTTTGGACCAAAAGTAATCATAAAGCAGTTTTTTTCACAATTTTTGGTGTAAATACACAAAATTTAAAAAAAACTGTATTTTGACCATTGCATGGAAAGGTAACGCATACAAACAAAATCGAAGCAATATAATATGTTTAAGCATGTGAATTTACCAACTCTATTTAGTCTTTTTTTACACTGTTCCATACTAAAAGTGCAAAAAAACCTTAGTGCATTACGTGATGTAGAGTATGTTGATATCAGCATCTATGCATCTAGTTTTCACCGAAAATAATGTGCAAGGCATTTGATATCAAGATATTGTATATCACGTTACATTGCACAGTGGGCAAGAACTGATGAAAACTAAGGAAAAAACTGTATCTTTTGTCGCTTTTAAGCGCGGCTTGTAAACAAGGCCATTTCCGCTTGGAAATTCTGTGGAGAATCGAATGGATTTGGTTTCAATCACCGCCCGGATATGGTTGTGGAGTTAAAGAGCTTATTTTACCCCACTTCCCCTTATATTATTGAACAATTTATAGACATCTTTGTACGGAGAGGCTAAAGATCAACAAAATAGCGCTTGTTCCATGTGAAATTTCCTGGCAAATCGAAAAGAAGCTGTTTCAACTACCGCACTGCTCTGTGAACAAATATATGGCTGATTTTACCCCACTTCCCCTTATATTATTGAATAATTTTTAGATATCTTTGTGCGGAGTCGCTCAAGATTAACAAAATAGGACTACCGTGAAGTACCCTTATTCTGCGCAGCGCCTAATTATGCGCATTCTGCCAAAATTTTGCAGTTAATTACATGATTGTCAAACTTTATATTTTGTCCCATACACAAGAGGACAACATCAATTTACATGTAGAACTAAAGTCAAAGAATATTCAACTAAACATTAGTTTGGAATGTTTGAAAATGCGCAAAATTAGGGCATTAGGTGCGCAGAATATGGGGACTTTACGGTAGTCCAATGTGAAATTTCCTGGAGAATCAGATAGAGTTTTTTTCAACCACCGCATGGCTCTGTGAACAAATATATATGGCTGATTTCTTAAGACTGATTTTCAAACGGAAATGGCCTTGTTTGCAAGCCTCGCTTAAAGCGACAAAAGTTACAGATTTTTTACTTAGTTTTTGTTAGTGTTAGCCCTTTTTCGAAATACGTGGTGTACGATTAAGCATATGTAACCAAATCTCCGGAACTTTCGCTTAGAACATTATGTAAGATGGTGAACTGCATGACCTTGGATCAAATTAAATTTTTGCATTTATTTATTTATAATAATTTTAAATTTACTTGATCTACTAACAATAATCCCTAATTCATTCGAGAGTCAACAATTTGCAAATATAAACAATTGATAGTAGTCATTCAACGTAGTTATCAACGTTGCCTTAAATCCTTTCGTGGTTATTTGAGCCAACAAATTAAATATAAAATTTGAATCATTCATCCAGTTCACCTCCCTTTCGCATCAGATATGTAAAATTTTAAATACCAACCATTTCCTAAGTTGCTCCAGTATTCCCTAAATAAAGAAAAAAAATCTGGCGGAAAACAGGTCCCACTGAGAGGATCAAAAGCAAACCCTAGCTAGAACGAAAAATATCTGCGAAAGCCACAGCTAAAACTACTTATGAACAACCTATTATATTTCAAAAGAGAGTATTATAGCAAACAATTGTGAGGAAAAAAAAGAAAAACCTAATATACTATCCAGGTAAACGACGTATTATAAAATAACGAACGGAACGTGTTGAATAAAAGGATAAAAATGAAATGTGAATGTATCTCTACCTGTATAGGGAAATTAAGTGAGCTATATTCTATTGTAAAAAGAAATACTGCTTCAAATTAAAGTCTAATAGACCAGTAAAACAAAACCATGGATTCTTCTTCAAACGGTTTGAAAGAAATACAATTGTCCGCGTCAGTTCTAGAATTTTTATTTCAATTTTCAACGAAACTCCCTTTTACAGAATGTAGGTAAATCATGTACATGAAATCGAATTCAGTTTGTATTAAATTTCTTTTATTGATTTCGCCAATTCATTGGCACTTACCATGTTTATTAGTAAATAGCTTAATCCTAGATGTAAGTCATATTCTTGTTCGAATGAAGCATAGCGCATTTCCAACTGTACAATTTACGCCGAGATCGAATTCTGTCACTTCACTCCTTCCGGTGTTTTTTGTCCTTCTTTT
The DNA here is from genome assembly GCA_034211315.2 of Aedes japonicus. Lineage (NCBI taxonomy): Eukaryota > Metazoa > Arthropoda > Insecta > Diptera > Culicidae > Aedes > Aedes japonicus. Next base: position 35,026 of record JASCZW010006516.1, read on the forward strand.
TCTTTTTGCTAGACTTGGATTTTTTGCTCTTTTTCTTCTTCTTACCAGCAGAATCATCCGAGTCGGTCGATGCGGATCGCTTTGCATGTTTTCGTTCCTTCTTATGCTTGCGCTTTTTACGTTTCTTGCTGGCTTCATCGTCCGAATCACTGCTCGAGTCCGAGGAAGATGAATCGGAATCGGAACTGGAGCTGTCGCTTGAACTGGCCACATCCCGTGAGCTTTTGGGCACCTTTTCCGATTTTGATTTCTTCGGTGGGACCTCCACGGGTTTTTCAGACAACTCTTCTGGTATCCGCTTGCGCGAATCTTCCTTTCGACTTGCAACTTCATCGCGACGTTCTTTTTCGGCTGGAGCTACGTCACGAAGGCGATGACGATCTGGTTCATTTTCTGTTCGTTTGCGCTCCGAGTGAGTTTGTCGGTCTTCTTTATTACTGTGGCTGCTTGTTTTCTCCATGCGGTTTTCGTTTTTCCGATGTCGCTCGTCATCCTCTTTGTGTTCCCTCCTTCGATCCTTATCGCGTCCTCTCTCCCGATCCCGCTCGCGCTCACGGTCGCGTTCTCTTTCACGCTCCCGTTCACGATCAGTACCCATCGCCCGGTCACGTCTGGTGGGTGAAGTAGTTCTTTCATTGCGTTTTTCTCGACTTTTTTCTCGACTTCGTCCCACTAATTTCTCACGTGGCTTCTCGGTTATTTCTTTAGTCACTCGATCTTTGCTTCTTATATCGCTTCTTTCCGCCCTGTCCTTACGTTCATGATCCCGGCGATTTTCAGGGGTAGGCTCTGTAACCGCAACTACCACGCGCCTACCAGTATCCTGCCTCCTACTGCTGACACGGATCTCATCTCGGTGGCGTTCTTCTCTCTCGCTTCGCGGTTTCCTGCTACCACTTCCTTCGCGTTCCGGCGATCTGCTGCGGGTTCGTTTCTTAGACTGTTCGACTTTAGTCACGGTGATAGCTGAGGACGACGATGCCTTCACCTTCCGGACCGGCGGAGGCGTACGGGAACGCGAATACGTACTCGAACTGCTGCCACGAATTTCAGTAATCTTACTCCCGAGACGTTCCTTGATGGAAGCCCGAATCGGCGAGGTTCGCCCCTCCAGTTTGCCGGCTTCGGGTTTAATTTCAACCGAGCGCTCCGCATTGTCATCGTTCGTGGGGACTGTGACCTGTTGAGGGATAGTGAAGTTGGATGTGATTATTTGCATTTGATAGAATGAATCTGGCTGCAATAGTCGGAGGGAATATTTCTTAGTATTACGATTGAAATCTTTGACAGTTACTTCGGGCCCTTCAGTCTCCACAGTCGACAAGATTATGAAATTCTGAGGGAATAAATCAATTTTACAAGAGGCAATGCTTACCGCCTTATCGCGCAGTTCAATGACGAATTTGTTAGCTTGGTGTTCAACAGAAGATTTGTTTTTTTTTTTTAAATTCAAGTGGCTGAAACAGAATTCAGTCGATAGAGTATGCGATGCGCGTACATGGATGTGTAGCAGGAAATTCCGTCGTCGCTGCACTTCGCAAACCGGAAGGTTAATGTGTATTACCAAGGCAACAAGGACAACTGCTGCATGCAAATGACTCGTTTTTGAAAACCTAAAAGCACCTACGCCCCCCCCCCCTCTCCAAACGTAGTTTTCTCCATATATTTTTTTTGAAATTTTGTATGAAGCGTAGAATTTGGTCAAAGACTCCCCCCCCTCCCCCAGAAAAGTTTACGTGGTTTATTAATAGTACCAAAGTACATCGGCAAGAAGATGGCTCTGTTCAGCGCCAGCATTTGATTAGGGCGAATCTACTTTTGTAAACAATCACTTTGTCTGCTAATTTATCGGAAGTTGAACACAATTCCTTCAAATTAAATATATCAGCGGATAGAGATGAAGCCCTTCTTCCTTAAGGAGTGCTTAATTTGTATTGGTGACCTTTTGTTCTAGAGAAAATGACTTCGAAAGCCATCACAGAGACAAATTTAATAGTCAATTTTACCATAATTGGGGGTTAGGATGACTATTACAGTATAGTGATTTTGAACTGACTATGATTATGGTCAAAACGCCCACTAAAAATAGTTGATTCAATATTTATCATAATGTCGGAGTAGTCCTTGTTACCCTGATCATAGTCAAGAATGCCATGAACGTGGTGAATTCGTCCATTTTCATGGTTATTGTAACCATTATATGCGATAGTCATCTTGACCATGATTTAATTGTCGGTATAACGAGAGAATTTTTCTCAGAGATTGTTTACAAAAGCAGAATCGCCCTAATCTAATGTTGGCGCTGATTTGTTGATCAATAGCAAAGGGATTTTTATTAATCGATTATTATTCAACTGTCAAGTTTAGGTACACACGGAAGAAACAAAGTACTTAAAATTGAGTATTTTTAAACTTAAAATTAAGTACTTGTTGTTGAACTGGAGAGATGGGTAAATTTGATTCTGCACATTAGGTAAAGATTACTCAATGGGTAAGTACCAGGCATACCAAATGTACCGCCTCACGACAGTATCACGATGACTGTCGCCTCGTTAACCCTATGACAGCCTCACAATTGTGCTATCCATGACAGCCCACAGTGAACCAGTCATGCGACATGCAACGTTGCCGTCCTTTACTGTACACAATACGCATGTTCGTGTGGATGTATTTTGTTTTATGGTCTAAGACAGCCTCGGTCAGTGATGCCAATGTTCCTGATTTTTCAGGATTTTCCAGACTTTTTAGCTTTATGCCTGAAATCCTGACAAGCACCAATTTTTCCCAGATTTTGATAAAAAAATCCTGATTTTTCCTGATTTCCGTAATTTTTAACAATCTAAATTAATATCAATGGAAATAAATAAATAAATCGAAGTAAGGGAGTTCTGCCGAAGCTTTACTTGTAGGCTGCTCTGGAATGGAATTGTCAAAAATCATTCAATAAAAGATCTTTTCTGACCCGCTCTTCTACCAAAACAATACAAGACATCTTAAACTTCGCGCTTTACTTTTTTAGTTCTTTATATCACTCTCTCGCAGGTCTCAAACAGCTAGTAAAGTTAAGTTTTCGCAAAAAAATACATCAAAATACAACTATACCATTTATGAAACTGAAAGAGATAAATATATGTTATGTAAGCTTTTTGGTTTTTAATAAACAGTATTTTTATTAATATCTGTTTCTTACACACAAAATGACAATCCTGATTTTATCCTGATTTTTATTTCATATGCTTCCTGACATTGTAAAAATATACTTGGCAACGCTGGCCTCGGTTGTTGATTCGTTACATTTCGCAAAGATACGATACGTACTTCGCCACTGATATTTTACTCTGCTTCCTCATGTCGTGTCTTCGTGCTTTATGTCTACAACCAGTGCCAGTACAATGCCGAAGCGGATTCGGTTATGAGTATTGTGCTAGGGCCATTTTTTCATTGACTAGTTTTCTGCAGTCGTCAACTGATCGCTGCTGAGTGGGTTAGTTTTTATCCAACTCCCAACGATCTGTTTAACTCGTGCATTTATTTTGGAGGCTCAATTGCGTTAGGCGTACGGAGCCGATAATTCATTGTTTGTTTTTTTTTTTCATAAAGTAGGATTAGTAGGAGTTGGGCTAAATGCTCGCTGATAACCCGAGGTTAGAATAGATGACATTTTTTGGGGATGGGTTGGACAGAGGAACATGGAAATAGGATTCGGTAGTCTCAACAGATAGCTGTCGCCAGCACTATAACTTGGTGCGATATGATCAGGGCTCCCATATTGTGTTCAGCCGGTTATTATCTTCCGACGATTTTTAAAACAATTCCGAAATGGAAATTTATGTGAAACCAATCTGGGTGACGTTATGAAGATTGAAAGTGGTGCTATAGAAATGGGACGAATGAAATTTGTGCTGCTGAAAATCATGGCACGGGCAAAAATCGCCGTCCGGATGAAAATTGAGCAAGTGGAAGTGGTTCGAATAAAAGTCGTGCGAGCGGGAGTCGCGCGGATGCAGTCCGTGCGGATGGAAATGGTACGGGTGGAAGTTTAGTGGTAAAGGATGACCCAAGTAACAATTTGAGTTTGTAAAAACAATTCTTCAAAATCACTGTTGAGCTTATCAACAGTCCTTTTATTTTGAATCAAAAGTGCATTTCAACCTTTGTTTACTCAAAATTGGAGAATTTACTCAATATCCCCTGCTTAACTACATCCAAAATAAAAAGCAAGATTGTAATGCAATTTCGCATGATTTGGTTTCATTCAACAATTCAACAACAATTTATTACACATTGACATTATTTAGCAATTTGTAAATTCATTGGAAAGTAAACAATTAATGATTCCGATACTCACCATGCATCAGAACCCTAGTCATAACCAATTCAAACTATAGAAAATGTTTTTCTTGTGCAAAGCTGATCCTCAGGGGATCAATCCGAGTATTGTCACTTTTCACAAGACATAAAATGTAATAAAGACTATGATATGTTTCTTTGACTACAAAAAAAAACAAATATGTTCCCTAGTTTGAATTAATTCAGACTACGGTTCGGCTGTAGATGTGATACCCGTAACGCACCACGGAAAGGTGATCTACCAGCGTTACGGGTCGAACAATGGTTTACAGAAGAGTTTATTCTAGAACTCTATCTAACGTTCACCAAAATGTGTTTAGTTAACTTTGAAAGGATGTTGTTTTGCTTTTATTGTTTATTCTTAGCAGTCATTAGTAAAGGTAATTCATAACTTGTGGTATTTATATTTCTCCTTAAGTTTGAAAGAACTTTTTATAAACTTTACAGTACCCAAATAGGACTTTGCTCAATCCTAGACTTGAACTCGTGATACTGAATTAATTTTTGTTTTGGGGACTATTTAAAAAAAATGTGTCCATAAAGATTGGGATGGGGCAACTATTCAGATTCAGTAACATGCCAATGAGACTGATGCAAATTTCGTTGTTTTTGCTCTCCTTTTGTTAAAAAATTTAAATCATCTCCTGAACAGCACATTTTATAAAAAATTATTAGAAAAATATAAGAAATTATTATTACGAATAACAAGTACTATGGAGAAAGGAAACTTTATGTTCAGTGTCTTATTCCCTACTAATTCCTCAATAAAATTCAGCTGATCGTGCCCAGTTAGTTTCAAACTAAATTTTACGTAAAGTTACGTACAACTTTTTTCGATAGTTTCCTATATAACGGTACATTTTTGAAATTTAATTGCTATATTGTAAATACATTAGGAATAATGCATAACTCATTAAGTATTTCATCTGAAAGCTATATTTTGCTAGTTCACACTTGCTTAGATACGTTTAATAAAACGTTTGGTAATATGTATCACGAAACGCTATACAACTCATTTTATAAAGTCAGAAACTTTCGAGGGATATCGATGTAATGTTGGTCTGTACAAATTGGGTCTATTCAAGGATGCAAATTCGACCCATTCGATCGATTTTTTATTAAATACAGTCTTCGTACGGTTTTTTTTCCTGATTTGACTACTTAAGGCACTGCCAACTGTATTCGCTTTTCCCAACAGAAAATTTCACAAAATAAATTGAGCTAAAACTGTTTTGAAACACTTAAGAGATTGTCATATATGATTTCTTGGCCGTAAGATAATGAAAACATAATAATTCACTCTGCGCTGGGTTTGTTCCTTTGGTTTGTGTTTAGATGAACCATTTGGAAAATATACAATCGAAACTGATACATTTCCATTGTAAACTTGACCAATAACAACATTTTCACTAAGTTATTCAGACAACAGGCCATAATTAGACACAAAGAAAATAATATGTCCCTTACATTGGGTCCACGGTTTTCTTGTTAAATCATTGTTATCTAATCTATGTGAAAAATTAGTTTAAAACGTATAACTATTTTCTGTGTATCTAGGCTGAATTATTTGGTTTATCGGTTCAATTTTGCCAAATTTTGATCATTGGAAAATCATAGAGATAATCTGTGCAGCTTAACCTGTAAAATTAAGTTGTCTCAAAAGTTAAGAAAATCGGAAATGAGCATTAGTAAATTGATTAATAATGTCTAAATTGCTTTGAATTTAATCGGTCATCTTGATAACAACATAATTTTGTTGATTATCGCTGAATTAATGACATATTTGGTAAATAGGCCGAATGAAGGAGCTAGGCTAACATTACATCCACTTACCCTAGTTTATGAGATTCCTAAATATATTTTTATATTTTTTTTTTTATAATAAAGTATGTTTAACGTACAAAATGGAATAAACCTGATTATCGTCAACTCCATCTACCACGGCCATTTAAAAATAGTGTTTAAAAAAAGTGAAAGTACCACGGCCAGTTATATAGTTTTCCAACAGAGAGTGCTACATTTTCGTAAAACCGGCGCGAGATTTTTTTGCAAAACTGTCGCGTGAGATTTTTGAGCAACGAAACATAGGCCTGATAATACGCGTGTAACAATCTATTTTCCTTCTAATGAAAGGAGATACAGATAGGCACCGTTGTTTGCGCGTAAAAACGTGGTCGGAATCTTTTCTCCCTAACTCCTATTTATGTAGCTCATTATGTGCAGAAAGAATGGTGACCACAAATGCCATCTACCTACTTAAAAACAGTCTTATAGAAACAACGATCAGAAATTACTGGCTGAATTTCTAACTGCAAGCAACGGTAACTCTCTGTAATGGAAAATGAGCAAAAGGATGGGGGAACCCGACATCCTCACGAGATCCTTCTCGTGACAGCCTACTCGGGTAAGCCAAAAACTGTCGTCGCTTAAGGAAGGCTGTCCTAGCGAAAGTATTTACGAAGCAGAAGATATGATAAAATGGAAAGCTAACATCCTATTCGGCTTACTACGTTTCGAGCGTGATGGTTTCAGGAAAGCCGGCGTAGCACCGACTGTTTGTACAGTATTTTTTCATGTTGCGTGCCCTGTTGCCGATACATCTCGGGTTGGGTACCGAACGTACGGTAGCAAGCGATAGTTCGGTTCACACAGCGACAGTCGAAGCAGTTTAAACTGGCTGTAGCAAGAAGGCTGTACTTTTGGGAAGCCTGGTAAGTACTTCATTGACAACTCATATTTGAGTAAAAATGGAAATCGTTTGCATACTTTTATTATTATTTGACGTATATCAGATTCAATTACTGAAAAAGAATAAATATGTTACTAAACTAGCCACTTTGTTAAAAATCGCTAAAATTAAGAAATAAACAAAATCAATAAAATTATCAAGAAAATTTATGTTTCTATTCTATCATCACGAGAAAGACACATTATATTAAATATTTTATAACACTTGCTAACTAATCGTGCGGAAAAAAGCTCATTTTTTGGCATTTACAAGTTTAATGCATTAGGTTAAATTTACCCACCATAAACTTTGGGTGCAGTTACTCAAATTTGAGTACTATGGCATATACTCAAATTTGGCTTCCCGCACGGAACTCCAGAGTTGGGTAAAATGAACTTAATTTTGGGTACTTTGTTTCTTCCGTGCACGGCCGTCTGACATCACACAACTCTGTACATGGGACTTTTGTCACCGATTGTCCAATGTACAATGTGGTACGATGTTTGTCTAAAATTTTGGCAGATGTACATAGGACCTACATGTTTTCTTCCTAAGACGCGCGTTCTGATCGTTCGAAGAATGCAAACAAGCAAAAATTTCTTTGTTTGGATGGATAACATTCAACTACTTCAAGCAACATTTGTCTCAAATCGAAAAATAGGATCGAAAATTTTTATATTCTTTTTTTTTTAATCGTAATTTGCAACGCAATTGTGTAATATTTAATATTTGTAAGATTTGAGTAAAACGTCGTCAGGATTATGAAGAAAATGTTAACTTCGGTATTTAGGGTAATTCTAGGTGTGTAATCGATACATTTGTTACTTAGGACCTATTGCGTTTGCATTTGTAGATTGGACCTGTTAAATTGGTGTTTTGCCAAGTTAGAATGTACATTGTGATTGCGGTATGCTCTAGTAAAGTAATATTCACAGTAGTTCTGTATTAGCTTCATTTTTGTACTCTTGAACCCCCTGATTCTTGCAATTAGCAAACAGTAGCCCGTCATATTTGAGAACTCGAACATCGACTACATATTTATTCAATCGGAAATCTCACAAATCGGCACAAACCTCAATCAATAAAGGACCAATGCATCTTATTTTCTAATTTAAGATTTAGATTCTTAGATTCTAGAAGATATACCAATATACTTAAGTAAGTAAATCTATATTTTTAAAAATTGATTTCTGTCTGTCTGAACCTTATAGACTCGGAGACTACTGAACCGATCGGCGTGAAAATTTGTATGCAGGGGTTTTTGGGGCCGGGGAAGTTTCTTATGATAGTTCGAGACCCCTCCCATCTCTGTAAGGGAAGCTCCCATACAAATGAAACACCAATTTCTTCATAACTCGAGAACCAATCAAGAAAATGAAACCAAATTTGGCATGTGGCAGTTTTTGAAGGAAAGAAATGTTTCAATTGTAGTTTGAGACCCCTCCCCATATCAGCATAACTCGAGAATTAATCAAGTAAATGGATCCAAATTTAGCAGGTGGAGGCTTATGAATGTACAAAATGTTTCTAAGGGACTTGAGACCCCTCCCTTTGCTAAAAGGGGGGAGCTTCCATGCAATGAAATACAAATTTCTGCATAACTCTAGAAATTATCAAGCAAAAGGAGTCAAATTTAGTATGTAGAGGTTTTTGAAGGAGCGAGATGTTTTTATGGCGTTTTGAGACTTCTTCGACCTCTGGAAGGGAGGGGGAGGGGGGATCCCATACAAGTGAAACACAAATTTCTGCCTAAGTCAAGAGCAAATTATGCAAATGGAACCAAATTTGGTATGTGGAGGTTTTTGAATGCGAAAAATGTTTTCACGGTGATTTGAGACCCTACCCGTCTCTACAAAGGGGCACTCCTATGCAAATGAAAAACAAGTTTCTGCACAACTCGAGAACTAATCAAGCAAATGGAATCAAATTTGGCATGGGCGAAATTTTGAAGGCAAAAAATGTTTTTATGGTTATTCGAGATCCCTCCTTCTTTTTGAAAGGGAGGCTCCCATACAAATGAAACACAAATTTCAACCTATCATGAGAGCTATCCCTACTGCTATGCAAATTTGTATGCAGGAGTTTTTGAGTCCGGGAAAAGGTCTTAATATAGTTCGAGATCCGTCCCCCTTCTGGAAATGGGGGCTCCCAAACAAATGACACACAAATCTCAGCATAACTCGAGAATTAATCAAACAAATGGAACCAAATTTGGCATGTGGGTGTTTTTGGAGCCAAGAATTGTTTCTATGGTGGTTTGAGACACTTCCTCTATCAGGAATCGATGGCTCTCATACAAATGATCTAGATTTTTTGCATAACTGAAGAACTAATCAAGCAAATGGAACCAAATATAGCAGGTGGAGGTTTATGAACGTGAAAAATGTTTCGAAGGAGAATTGAGACCCCTCTCTTTTCTAAAAGGGGGAGGGCCTCCATACAAATGAAACATAAATTTCCGCATAAGTCGAGAGCTAATTAAGCAAATGAAGCCAAATTTGATACGTGGAGGTTTTTCAAGGCGAAAAATGTTTTCATGGTCCTCTCGCCTTTAGAAAAGGGGACACCCATGTAAATGAAAAACAAGGTTCTGCATAACTCGAGAACTAATCAAGCAAATGTAACTTAATCTGGCATGGGCGTTTTGGAAGTTTTTGGAAACAAGAAAGGTTTTTATGGTTATTCGAGACCTCTCCTCCTTTTGGGAAGGGAGGCTCCAATACAAATGAAACACAAATTTCAACCGAACATGAGAACTATCCCTTTTGCTATGCAAATTCGTATGCAGGGGTTTTTGGGGCCAGGAAAGGTTCTTATGATGGTTCGAGACCTCCTCCCTCTGGGAGAGGCAAGAAGAGGCAAGAAGAGGCAAGAAAAGGCACTACAGCCTGGATACAAGAAGGAAACGTTCCAGCCCAAAGAAGCGGACAACAAAGCAGTGCATTAACCTTCTTAGCTTCGTCACTCCCAACGACTTATATGCATATAAATATACATATGCTTTCTCGTCAAGACAAGCTTCCCACACAACTAGAAATTAGAAGAAAAATTAGTATTCTCCATTTAATTCCAACTACCTTTGCTTATCTTCGACAGATACGCGTATTTCGTCTACAATGTGCAGACTTCTTTAGTGTCTCGTACTAATAACTCGACTATGTGGAGGTTTTTGATGGTGGTTCGAGACCCCTCCGTTTTCAGAAAAGGGACATGTTTTGATGGAAGTTTGAACCCCTTCTTTGTCAAGAAAGCTACTTGAGCTACTCTCAGTACTACATTATGCACAAGCAAGCATGGGAAAACTCATTCACTCACTTGAGCACCACCGATTTAAAATAGCAAACCCTCGTGTGCTAACACAATAATGAACGAGTGTGATGTTTCCTATCACACGATTCTACACGAATCCTCGAAAACGAACATTGTAGAAAGAAAAAACGCGAAAACAGAATCATGCGAAAAAAAAATTCAGCTAGACGTTATATTGAATGAATGCGTTGCCACTGAACGCAAGCGATTTGAATAAGATTATTGAGATTATTTAGACTCAGAGAATGCAATCAGCTGGAAGGATCAGAGCAGAGATACGGTTTAAAATGATGCTTTATGTTTTTATGTTGCATTAGATTGCTTAACATCATATTAGATCATTATTTGAAATGTTAAATGATGTTTAAGGTATAATTTGAAGAAATGAGTGTGATTCAATAATTCTCGCTCAGCTGAATCCAACTGAATGCAATTGTTAATGATTCAGCGGCTAAAAAATAGGCAATGAGAAACCGTCCACACTAATACCGTCCGATTCATTCTCTGTACGATCAGCTGCCAGTTTTGCTCAATTCTGTTTTCTACGAATAGAATGAAAGCAGAATAGTAATGAACAGAATTGGAATAATTTAAACGTGGTAACGCTCACTTCTGAATGCTTATGCGTGTGAGTGAAAATGAGCGCTAAGTGAACCGATTTTTCCCATGCTTGTGCACAAGAAGTTAATCTGAGTTTATGCATGAGAAAATTATGTTCAAACTGACAGTATACGGCATAGTTTGAAGATAAATGTTTTGTCTATGAAATGCTTCTACACTATAAGAAAAACCATGATAGAAACCAATCCGAGAGATAAATTGAAAACACACACCAACCGTTTTTGCAGGAATTACACACATTATTAAACGAAAATATTTCGACAAAACTCATTTTTATTTTTTATGCAATGCTCGTACCGTGTTCAGCTATTAAGTATAAATTGCGTGAAATGTAAACCAGGAGTTTTAATTTATATATGTGGGTCTAAAACTAGCATAAGGTCGTACAATTTGTAAACTTACCCTATATAGTCTTGCCATTTACGAACAAGTATTTCAAGTAATAAGTGCACCTGAAATAATAATCCGATTGAATAAATATATAACCAGTTGTTGGGATTCTCAAATATAATAGACTATTTTTCTATTAGTCCAATGTACATTCTAACTTGACAGAAGACCAATCTAAACATGTAAATGCAATAGGTCCTAAGTAACAAAAGTATCAATTACACAACTAGAGTCACAGTAAACTTCAAACCCAATTTTTTCTTAGTAATCTTGACGACGGCTTACGTTGAAAACAATGCAAAAATTAAAGACTACATGGTTAAGTAACAATAACGATTTAAAAAACAAATTAAATTTTCAATCCTATTTTTCTCGATTTGACACAAATGTTACAAAGGACCTAATGCAATGTTTGGCTTGAATTGGTACACAGCCTAAAAGATCAAAAAAATAGCAAATATTTGATCCAGTGAAATGAAATTTAAAACCAATCCTGCTATCATCTAGTGTTCATTGATTTATAGCACTGAACTAGCAAAACGTCAAAGTTGCGTTTGTACCAACAATGGCGAGGAATTGTTTTGCAATACTTCATATAGTGACGACTTCAATCGCCATTCGTTACGCTGCGCAGTTGTTTTTAATTTGTTTATTCCGGAAAGCAGAAATGGAAGAGTGTTCTAACATCTTCACAATCATGGCTACTTGGCTGGCTGCCTCTCTCGTACTATTCACGGTCAGCTTTTACAGGATACTGGCAAACACACCGTATGTACGATTTATCTTCATTACAATCACATATCTATCATATCTTTGCTTTACAGGACCGCGATTCACTTGCACGTAACCATAGAAGATCCGTCCAATATAGACGTGAACAGAATAAGCACAGCGATGGAGGTAGAAGAATAGCGAAATCCACAGCGCCCGGATATATTTTCATATAAGCCTGTATTTTGGATGATTTAAAGAACAAAAAATAAACCTGACTCACCTGAAACCGTTTGAGTTCATCTTGCTGTTTTTCTACTTTAAGTTCCTGCGGCGGTTTTTCGTCATCCAGCATTACTTCATTCGAGTACAGCTTCTGCCGATCAACGCTGATCTTTTTTATCTCGATCGGTCGGATAGCAGCAATCGCACGAGTGAAGATGGCATTCTCGGCACGCTTCAGCACTTCGTTTGTCACTTTAGCGGATGATTCCTCATGTTTAACACTGGAACCATTATCTTCCATAGACGGTTGATGTTCTGTACTTGTGATTACTGAGGCATCTTCTTCCATTTCCCATTTAGAAAGTTCTGGGATACCGATAAACTTCGGTGGAGACATGTGCTCACCTTCTTCCAAATCGGCCTCAAAGTCCAGATTGGCATGAAGATCTAAAATTGAATCCGATCGTTTTATATCCTCCGGTAGATGATCTTCGGCTGCAACACCTGTGCTGTTTACCAAATCAGTTGCCTCGTCTCCTAAGTGTCCTTCAAGTACAGATTTTTCCAATTGATCTTCTTCATACTTTTCCGGAATGTCCGAGTAGAGATCGCTATGATCTTGACTTATTTCAATCGGATGACAGATCTGCTCATGTGACTGATCGTGACTACTAGAAGGTTCTTCCCGAACAGAATTCTCCTCCATTTCGGAAGTTGTATTACTGAGATTATAGGACCGATCCGGTACAACGAGTGTTTCATCAAAATCGTGGCCGACAAATTCCTGAGTTGTATCAACTTGCGGCTGTCGGTTATCGTGCAACAATACCTTCTCATCCTCATAGTGAATGATTTCTGGAGCGTGTTTTGGGGTTGCAGGTTGCTGGGAGCTATCCGCTTCTTCCTTCTCAACCGTTTTACGTTCCTTCTTCTTTTCTTTCGATCGGTTTTCTTTATCCTTTTCCTTCCGCTCCTTCTTGTGTTTCTTCTTCTCTGCTTCCTTCTCTTTTTTCCGTTTCTTCTTCTCTTTTTCTTTTTTCTTATCTTTCTTGTCCTCCTCACTGGAATCTCTTTGTTTCCGTTTGATTTCCTTCTCCCGCTCCTTCTCTTTTTCCTTTTCCTTTTCTTTTTCTTTTTCACGTTCGCGTTCACGTTCACGATCACGTTCACGTTCTCGTTCACGTTCTCGTTCCCGTTCACGTTCCCTTTCGCGTTCTCTTTCCCGTTCTCGTTCACGCTCACGCTCTCTCTCGCGATCCTTTTCAGCCAATCGTTTCGCTTCATTGCGTTTCTTCTCTCTTTCCTTCTCCTTGTCGTGATCGCTGCGCTTCGAAGCTTTCTCCTTTTCATGGCGTTCTGGAGTTTTCGCGCGCCTTTCCTCTCTACGATGATGCTCTTCGTTCTCTTCGCGACTCTTCTTTTTGCTTTCTTTATCTTTGGAATGCGATCGCGTCATGTGTTCGTGACGATCATCACGAATAACGGGAGTTTGGGCACGTTCATGTTCACGACTCTTCGGCGTGTTATGGTACTCGTAGGAGCTTTCTTCCGAGGGCTTGACCGGAGTAGCAGTAACTGGAGCTCGATATTCCGCTTCTTGTTTGCCGGACCAGTTGTCCTGTTCTTCGAACCCAGGTGGAGGAGGTTCTGAGTTAACTGGAGGGGCAGATTGCTGTGCCGTAACCTGTTGCTGTTGCTGTTCATAGTAGCCCATGGAATCGGCTTTGACTGGATGTCCCATATATGGCCGCGGAGCTTCTCGAGGTACATATCTAGACAACATTTAGGAAAAAATAGACGAGAGAAAAAAGGAGGAAAACCAAACGTTAGATGAAAGTTGAGTGACATATACATGGGAAGGGGTGAAACATAAGAAAGGAGTGAGGCAAACTTAAATCCAGTAGTGTTCAAATCTTGCGCAGGACTCGTCACAACCTAACAGCTGAACGTGTTGGTAGTTGTATTAGAGCTAAAATGCATCGTTATTACCTTGATTCATTGGTAAATGTCCTTCAAATTCTATTCTGCCAGGTAGTAGGAACAGGTTCTAAATATGCTGAAAATTGACGCAACCAATGGGGGAGATGGACAGTTCGAACCGTTTGCAATATTGTTTCTCATTCCTGATGATTTGATACCTCTTCTGCAAATACTCCCCGTTACAGCGTGTTGACGCCACGTTTACAAATGCGTCTATCCTTGGTGGTATTATATTTTTCTTGTCAGTCTGTTCGATGTAGTTTGGCGCCATGTACGTATGCCAAATCGTGAATAGTTAATGAATGTGCTTAAATATAATCAAATTGTTGAATATGATACAAATTGAAACAGACGGAATAATCTTTCTTGGGTTATTTTATGCGTATACGCGCAGCATTTGCAGTTGACAATAAGCTGTTTATTGATTAAGCATAAGAACAGTGGGACCTAATCCTTACGTGCACCTAAAGGACGAACACAAAATTATTGCAACACTTGCAACTGGCTCTAACTTTTTTGTCTTCCACTGAATATTAATTGATCCAAGTTCCTCTTTGAAATGTATTGTCCCATAGGTCCTCTTCGAAATGTATTGTTTACATACTGTTAGTTACGTAGTTGTGAGGTTTCTTGCGACCAAGATGGAAGTGTGTCAAGTGGGGACGTGTGAACAAAAAGCACATGGAAAATCCGGAGCTGTCCCATCATGCTTTGGAAAAAATGCTGCAAATCCGCAATTCAACCGTCTGAATAGTACTAAAAGGTTCAACGACCGGTTGACATTAGATCACAAGCGCGTAGCAGTAAGGAAACCGGGAGCAGCCTGTTGGAAGCCGGAGGAAAAGGTTAAGAGCAATTTCACCCGAAATCTCAATATTTCAACCCGTGATGTTTCCGAAAAGGTCGGTGTAACGGAACTACGAGCTAGACTGCCAGGTTACAAGGTTAAAAATTTCCCAAACTATGATGAACAGCAGCATTCTACACGGAGATGTTGACGAGATACAGTTGCTGCGATGAAACATACAAAACATAAGCTGACCTCCAACAAATGCCTCAACCAGAAAAGACAAAATCAAAGTAGATGATCGTTACAAAAAGAAGAACATGCCGAAATTTGCATTGAAATACCTCATTTGACAGGCTTTCCACAAGTGCAGATACCTTTGGAAAGCGAAGTAACATTTTCGCCACAACAGACACCATCACAATGAAAAACCACTACTTTGGCCAGTTTTAGCTTCATGTCATAATTCTAAAAGCGAACATAAATGCACCGAAATGATGTACGTCCAATCAATACTTATTTGGCCCTGATAAAGCGGGAACTCAGAAAAACCATGAAGAATATAAAGGATTCAAATGCAATGCGTATCAAGTGGATACAAAATGAGAAAAAGATACCGCATACGACTGTACAAACTCTGATGGATGGTGTAAAGTGAAAGTACCGAGAATTTCGCCACACAACCTCCAATAATTGATCCAACGTATGTAAATTTAGCTCAATACATGTATTAAACTGTACTGCAAGTTCGGTTTTTATCAGATAAATACATAAGATTTTACAGTAAATTAACGGTGTTGAAATAATTTCGTGTTCGCCCTTGAGTGTACTACCCAAACTATCCAAAAAAATCGTTTGCATTTGTATACACTTTGCGTGGATGTTGAAGGTGTGAAGCTTTCAAAGGTGCCAGACCAAATCTGGCATGTTTATCGGGATTTTGTTCGACTTGGCAACCCTTACCAAAATTCGTTTTTAAGACAGCTGACCAAAATTTACTCTGACTTCCGAGTAAGATTACTTCCTCCCGAGGGATGAAAGTCTTAAACAAAATCGACATCTTGAGTAAAAGCATCTTAAAATCCTTAGGAAAACTCGTTCACAATCAAAGTAGGCGGTGAAATGTGCAAAGACAACCTGAGTTTAATTCAAGTAAAAAAATCACAATTAAAAGGTGTTTCGATCAAAAGTTGGTCAACTTAAACTTGACGCATTTCCTTTCATCGTGCATTAAAACCTTTTGCACACCCCTTATTTTGAAGATGTGTGCGTGTAGCACCATGCCTCAATTATGATTTTGAGATTAGCACTTCAGTTATCAAAATGTCGTCGAAGGAAGAGAAGCAACGCATCAAAATGTTGCACGTTCGTGGCGAAAATCCAAACTACTCTCACGCCAAGTTGGCGGAATTGTTGAATGTGGCTAAATCAACTGTTACCAACGTATTAAAGGTGTTCAGTAGGCTGATGCAAAATTTGAAATATTTGCTCCCCTAAGCTTAATCGACGCCAATTTGGGTCCTGATAGTCCCCAAAAATTTTTAACACAATTGGTTTTAATTTGGCTTTGCACACGCTATTCAAAGTTTGTATGGGAATTAGTATGAAGAATCTCAAACTTACATTTCCAGATCCCTAACATCTTGATATTATGTCCTTAAACCAAATCTTATATACATTCATATAGTGTAAGTTGTCAACTATCAAAATGCCGAAGATACCTGACATGTAAATTTTATACAAAAATAGTTATTCAATAAAACATAAAATACACACTTTAGGAATGAAGTTTTATTCTTATTTTTGTTTTCTTATTATTTATATGTTTTTTATATTTTATATTCATATATTTTATGTATATTATTTTATTTATATTATTATATATATTTTATATATTTTATATTTAAATATTTTATATACATTACATATTTTTACGTCTTATTATTATATTTGATGAATAACTATTTTTGTATAAAATTTACATGTCAGGTATCTTCGGCATTTTGATAGTTGACAACTTAAACTATATGAATGTATATAAGATTTGGTTTAAGGACATAATATCAAGATGTTAGGGATCTGGAAATGTAAGTTTGAGATTCTTCATACTAATTCCCATACAAACTTTGAATAGCGTGTGCAAAGCCAAATTAAAACCAAATGTGTTAAAAATTTTTGGGGACTATCAGGACCCAAATTGGCGTCGATTAAGCTTAGGGGAGCAAATATTTCAAATTTTGCATCAGCCTAGTGTTCAGTGAACGTTTGTCGACAGCCAGGAAGGCTGGATCGGGGGGAAATCGAAAGCCGGAGGCCACAGCGACGACAAAAAGAATTGCCCGCTGCTCCGAGTGGAACCCCAACCTCTCCGTCCGAGATGTCACAAAGAAGCTGGGAGTGGCGCCTTCAACCGTGGATAGCGGCTTAAAACGAGCTGGACTGTCGACTTACAAGAAAGTGGTGACTAAAAATCACGACGATAAACAAAACACGTTGGCCAAACCAGAATCGCGAAAGTTGTACACGACGATGCTGACGAAGTTTGATTGCGGGGACAGGACGATAAAACTTATGTCAAGGCAGACTTTAAACAGCTTCCTGGACAGGAATTTTATACGGCAACCAGACGGGGAAAGGTGGCAGATATTTTCAAGCACATTAAACTGCCAAAGTTCGTAAAGAAATATCTGGTGTGGCAGGCCATCTGTACCTGTGGCTTAAAGAGCAACGTCTACATTGCGACCGAAACCTTCAACCAGGAAATCTGAGCGAATGCCTACAAAAACGCCTACTGCTTTTCCTGAAGCGACACAATTGTTCCGTTCTATTTTGTCCGGATTTGGCATCTTGCCATTACTGAAAAAAGGCCATACAGTTGTATACTGCCAACAACGTTCAAGTGGTGCCCAAGGACAAGAACCCTCCCAACACGCCAATGCTCCGCCGAATCGAACAATATTGGGCCATCGTCAAGCGGAACCTTAAGAACACTTAAAAACCAGTTGTGAGCGAGAAACAGTTCAAGGCAATCTGGCGTTCTGCGGCGAATAAAATGGACAAGAAGAATGTACCAAATCTTATGGCAGGTGTTAAACGAAAGATCCGGCAATTCGCAATCGGCAAAAAGCAAGCTAAGCTGAATATTTCTCCTGTATTCTGTATTAACTGAACTTGAAAAAGAAAAAGAATTTGACTTATTAATAAAAACTTTGATCGACTCACACACCAAATTTTGATCGGAACACCCTTTATCAGTTTGATTCAGTTGAAATTTCAAAAGTTCAAAAATGCAAATATTGTTTGTAATTGCAAAAATCAGATGCCAAATTGCATTTGTAATAGTTAAATCCCGAATCTTAATCCAATTAGCTAACACGGCTGAGCTTCTTAACGTAGAACTACTCAAAAATTTTGAAAAATGGGAGCGTTACGCTAAAGTGAAAGATTTTTGAACTTTTGCTCCCATACAAATCTCCGTATGAACAGGTTGAAAATGCGTTTATCCCTATTCGGGTCCTCAAAAACAGGTAACAAACGGGTCAAATTGTTACCTTCTTTTTATTTCACTTAGTTTCATTCCATGATTAATACAGAAATAGCCGCACCCATAGTTGCCGGTGTCTGATTATATAACTGAGGCTCGTCCCCTCTTTAGAATTTTGCTTCGTACTGTATTTTCGTGCCTCTCTTCATACAGGGCTATGCTATCACCGCACGCGAGATGAACCAAAATGATTTCAGTTTTCGACATGAGCTCTCAGCTGGTGGTGCAAACAGGCCTTTGGCCACCCGCCACAGTGCAATGATAAAATTTCTGGCCACTAAAAACTGGCCATTCGTCCCTTATGAAATCATTCGGTTCGTATCGCGTGCTAACGTTTGCATTGAAAAAAAAAATGAACAAAAATTGCCTATTTTTCATGGGTTTACCTTTACCCGCACTGACGATGCTACCCATGCAGCATCAATCATAGTAACCCATGAGTCAGTAGACAAAATTTGACAGCTCAATCAGTCGAACTCTAACCGTGATGGCAAAAACAGTGCAGCAACTCCGTTCAAAAGTGTGCGCGTTTAAACAACGACATCTCCCCGCGTCGAAAACGGACATCGTGCGGCACTTTGTGGACGCCGGATACATCGGTTCCGGCATCTACAACATCTTGGCACTATTAGACAACAATCAGAGCATCGAAAGAAAGCCCGGTTCCGGACGGCCGACTACCCTGAGCGACAAGAAGCTCCAAAGGATGCTGACGAGGAAGATCGAGGGAAAAGTGGCTACATCGCTGCGTGCGCTTAGCCGGGAGGTCGGTTCAACCGGCCAAATAGTAAAAAAAATACCTGGCGAATATGAACATACACGTCAGGGAGTGGAAGTCGCGTCCATTGGTTTCGGAGCTGCAGGCCATGACGCAGCGGCAGTGGCTGAATAACATGGTCAACCCGATTTTCCCGGCGAATCGCGACGTGGCAGTGGTGATGGAAAACGAGACCTATCTCACCCTGGATGGCAACGACTGGCAGGGCACTTCGTATTTTACTTCCCTCACGAAGGAAGTGAGCTCTGAGGTGAAGTTTATTTCACACACCAAGTTCCCCAAGGAGACGTTGCTTAGGCCAAAGATGGCATTTCACACTAATGTTACGCCGGCGCGTGAGATTTGTACCTTCACAGAGGATACAACCATAACTCACCGCAAATAAAGCAAGGTGCTTTTTTATTCGGTGATAAACAGACAGAGTGAAAGTGCGCGCTTGTTATGGGATGGCTTGGAGTGAGTGAATCACTCGCTCTTTTGAGCGGTCACTCTCACGTGCTCTCATCTGTCTTCGCCCACGTGCTCCCGCCTGCGATCGCAGCCGCGTACACTTGTGCGAGGACGCGCCAGTGCTCTTTCTGTGATTCGTTGGTGCGCTTGATAAATGTCCGAAAAAAGGAAGCGGGAAGAAACATTCTTCTTTCTTTCTTTGTTATGTAGCGTTAAAGCAAATTTGGAATCACTGCTGTATATTATCAGAAGAGCCCACGCCAGTGAGCTCATTGGGGCGCACGCGTCAGGGAATTGATCTGCATTCGCTTCTGTGGATTTGAGAGCTTTTCTTCTCACTCTAGAGCGATTGAGTGCTGTGTGAATAAAAACCATTTTTTTACATGCGCTACCCGCATACAAACACGGTGGTGCATATAAACAAGAGAGAAGAGCTCTCGTTGAGGTTGGAAGAGTATGGAAAAATTAAAATATCTCTTTACCATACTGGGGATATGCACATCACTGGCTGTGGCTGACAATCAGCGAGAAGGGGATGTCAAAGCCGCTCTTCTTTTGCTCCGGACTGGCCGTGAATGGGAAAATTTATAGTACGAAATGCCAACCGGAAGTTGCGTCGTTCATCAAGAAATACCATAAGATTGAAGACGCGGTGTTCTGGCCGGATCTGGCGTCGGCTCAATACTCGAAGCAATTGTTGGAGGAAATGGAGCGGCTGAAAATCGATATGGTACCCAAGTCGGCGAACCCCCCAACGTCCCTAAGGTGCGTCCCATCGAGAACTTCTGGGTCAACCTGAAGCTTAAGATCTACTCTAACAATTTTGTCGCGAAAACTGAGGAGGAATTGATAAATAAAACGAAGAAAGAACTCAAAAACGCATGTTTTCGTCCGCCATGGCGAATGTTTCGTTTAACTACCGGAAGGCCGCTCGCAAGGGCGTAGATTTTTTTTGCAAGTAAGCTTAAATAATTACCTTCCATGGGAAATTTATCAAAAGCATTTATCTGTCTTAGCATTGGCGAATGTTTCGTTTAACTACCGGAAGGCCGCTCGCAAGGGCGTAGATTTTTTTTGCAAGTAAGCTTAAATAATTACCTTCCATGGGAAATTTATCAAAAGCATTTATCTGTCTTAGCATTTTTTTATGTCCGAAAAACAAAAGTCTATTTTTTTAATGCAAACTTTACAAGAAACTCGAGTTGGATAAGCTCAGAATCGCCAGAAAGATTCTGATTCAAATAAGATCAAAATCCAGAATAGGATTTAACTTGCTTACTGTTCGCCTATAATCCCAAGAAAACTCACCTCATATTCCTGAACATGGCTGCTCGACTCAACTAGAATCCCAAGCAGCCTTGGTGAAAACACCGGACCGTTTTGCACGAGAGCAGAACTTGACTGCAAACACACCACTCAGTGGCTGAAATTCGCCACTTTAGTTTCGTGCTTACAGATGAACCCGCAACGCAATGCACGCGACACGAGTGTACACGCTCGTGTATTGCTTCTGACACCGGGTCTGATTTTTGGAAAAATACACGAGCCGAGTGGCTACGATAACAAGAAAGCTCTCAACATACACCCAGTATGACACTGGTTGCCACGGATAGAGCAATGCTAGTTGGATGATTCTTAAAATTTGATAATTAGCTTATTGGTTTGTTTTCTTGGCTGTTGAGTGACGGGCGCATAAGTTGATTAATTTTTACAAGCACGGCTCGGTTAGAAAGAAAAAAAATAAACCACGCGTGTATTCTGCAATCGGACAAAATCGGAAACACTCGGCTGTGGTGTTTGCCGAAGCATCGGTCACGGTGTCCAAAGCCAAACCACGAGCACTGACATTGCTGTTGTACCCACCGGTGTTGGGTGTTAGCCTGGATGCACGGAGTCAAAGAGGCGAATATAATGCACGCACTAGCGTGGTGCAAAGCAGCTCGGCGTGCAGTGTAGTGTTTGGACATGGCTGATCCCAAGTAGGATTTGTTCTGTGAAAAATCGCTTACCAGATCTGTCCTATGATTCTTGGATCCCTTCAGAAACTTAAAAAAATATGCTTTTATAATCCTATGAATATATAATCCAATCCAATGAGATCTGCTCAAAATGTTTCTTAAGCTGAGCTTTTATTGTTTATTCAGAATGCAATGTAAAATTTGCTTGGAATTCTAAACAAAATTCGGTCAAAATTCTGCTCAGTCGCAAATCTAAGCTCAACTTCCAATCTAAAAAATCTGAACAATGGCCATAATAATCCATAGTAGGATAGAGCACTACTTCGGCAACTGACTCAATTTCATCATTCTTCGCAATAACTAAGCCGCCTTGATTTCTTCAACATGTGCCACATACACGGAGAAAAACAAATATACTAAAAAGCATAAATGCTATTCCAATTGCATTCCAATTCATAAATCAAATATCAAATTGGGTTGATTTTGCTCAAACCACAAACCAACAATCAAATCGGTTAGTCACCAACTCTACAAACCTCTTGGGGGCGTGACTTGCAATGGACAAACTGCTTGAGCGTTGTAGGCTGCATCAAGCTAAGTAATTATAACTTTTAATCCGACGACGGCAAAGCGATGCAATCTTCGTAAAATGCACGCGCTTTCAGAAGACAAAAGAAAATTAAATTTATACAAGTCGTCCAAGCTCCTAAAGTATATAACGCCGGTAACGGAATATGCACGGAAAATATGTAGATATTGATGCCTGTAAAACTGTATTCCATTTCACAAGAAAGCAGCAACTTGCAAGAAATATTGCTAACACAAAGTATCAAATACTTCAGAACATTACACGTTTTAGAAAGTAAACTTGTATGGTTTGTGACGCTCCATTTTTGTGCATGATATTGAACAGAAAGCCGGGAGTCGAACAAGTTCCCTTTACAACCAGGGAGTCGAACAAGTTCCCCTGTACGAAAAATGGCTAAACATTTAATATTACGTTATCTAATGCACATATGTGGAAAGATAGATTTGGCATAAATTCATGGCATATTTCATGTCCATTTATGTGATGCCAGATGTGACCTAAATTAGATCTGTCGAATAAAAGGTAACTACACGGGTAAAAATCCACACATTTTTATTGACAACAATTCATGGAAAATTCTTCATAATATTCATTTGTTCACACATAAACAGAACCCTCTGAGATACACATATGAAGTTTATGTGGCAAATGAAAAGTATGTGTGGCCACTCATAGTGGTTATTTGTACACATAGAAGGTATGTGTGGTTACAAATAGATATGATTTGTTGATCAAATTACAAAAAATCATATGTGGGACACATAGATATTATCATTGCTTTTTTATCAGTGTAGCAATTTCGTTGATTACGAATGCTTTGGCTACCTATTGAACAGGGGAAATTTTACGTATTTAATAAAATTCATTTTTTCTGTTTCTTGTGTACACGTTACTTTTGCCTGTCAGGGTCTAGGAATCGTCCGTGCCTTGGCCTACCCTGCAGTGGGATGTTAGGCAAAAGTAACGTCCTTGGATCGAGTACTGCTGTATCCAAGCCCTTCGCTCAATTTTCAATACTTCTATTCAACTTGCAACCTACCGTACACTGACGGGACTTTCAACACTTCCTCTTCATATCTTTCATTCTAGCAAACATTACTGTCCACTCTTGGTGTCGCATGGTGATGTGCGAACATCTCCTTCTATATCATAACCGTTACTCCACGTACGGTGAATACTGACATAACAATTATAGTAAACTAGTATGACTAGTAATGTATGCATTTAAAGGATAAACTTTTATTGCACTTACCGTTTTTTATTGACCTGTATGAACTGACGATTCAGGACAAAAAGTGAATATAATGAAAATGGTTCGATTATGGGGTCTATTATAGAAGTCGAGTCGAGCAACTCGACTCGACACTTGTCACTGTTGAGTCAAGCAAAATTGCGCATTACAGAAGCCGACTAAATCTGATCGTGTCGGCAACCAAATTCGACTGTTAACTATAGTGCTGAAATTTTTCAAAGTGTCACTGAAATGGTACACCATGCAATAATTCAGGACTTTCATCAATTCAGCTCTCATTTTTGACAGTCGAGGCATAAGTATTTACAGTTTTCACTCTTGTTGTGTGAATTACACTAATGTTTCTATTATTCAGAAAATTGTGCCGCTGTTCCAAAGTTGCGATTTCAAGAATTTTTCAAGGAAGTTATTATAAGTGTCGATTTATTTCAAAGATGATAAGAAGAGGAGTTATTATCTAGTTATCATCAACTAATTTATGCGTGACGATACTGAAGCTATCGGCAGCATTATTTCTTTAACCTTTAACATTCAAAGGTTGCTTTAACGATTTTATCTCGAAGTTCTCTGACTTTCTGGTAAATCACTTAAACTTTTTTTCAAAGCTTCTAGTACCATAAAAGGGACATTTTTCAAAATCGGGGATTTAATTTTTTAATTTTTAGAGTATTCTCCGTACTTTTGAAGAATTCTTGAATACTTCTTTGATATATTGAAAAGCTTCTTGGATTTTTTTTAAAACTTTTCTGCTAAGCTCTAGAATTTCAGGGAAGCTCTCACCTGATCTTCTACAGAGCTCTTTGCTAAAATTTTGGGAAGTTTCCTCCAGACCTTTAGGCAGGTGAACTTTTTGGCGGTCACTCCTGATTTTCTTGAAAATTCACATCGAACAACCCAACCTTACCTTCCAGAAACATTTAGTAAGTTTTTGTTTCCTGAACTTAGTTACTTAATAAACTTCTGATAAGTCCCATCATGAACGGCAACGAAGATTAATCCAAAACATTGGGAAAGTATTCTTCAGAATTTCTTGAAAATTATCTTAAAATTTCATGGAAGTTTCTACAGGGTGCGGCAGAAAATAATGCGAAAATGTTCAAACTTGAGTATTGGGTTAATTCGTGTAGCTAGTGACTAATTTCTGTGCTGCATCCAAACATTGTATTTGTTTTATTGCAAATTCGTCAATATTGTTCGCGAAAGAAGAGATCACCAGTTTGTTGATCGCCCAGAAGCAGCCGAAAGAGATTGCCAAGCTGGTAGGGTGCCATTTGGCAACAGTTTACCGCATAAAAAAGTCCCTGCATGATGGTCCTAAGCAGCGGAAGCCGGGAAGTGGACGTTCGTGCTTTGAACGTACGCCGAACGTGATCGAATCGGTCCGTGCAAAAATTGCTCGCAGCCCGGTGCGTTCCATAAGAAAACTTGCAAAGGAAGCCAATATTTCGGAGCAATCCATGCGGAGAATCGTCAAAGAAGACCTGCATGCATCTTCCAGAGCCAGAGTAAAACGCCACTTGATTACGGACCGGGTCAAGGAACTACGAGTGACTTGTTCCAAGAGATTGCTTTCCTTGTTGAAGAAGGAAAAAATGATAATCCTGTTCTCCAACGAAAAGCTTTCCAGCATCGATGCTGTGGCCAACAGCAGCACGGACCGGTTCGTTTCACCACAGAAAATGGAGAACGTTCCGGAAAAAGTGAAATTCAAATTTCAAGCCTAACATCCGGCTGGTGTCATGATGTTTGGCGTGGTGACCCCTGAAGTCAACCATAACACGCACATGGCAGTCAATATCAAAGGACTACGTCCGAAAGGCATGCTCTGACTCACGGCGTCGGCTCGAGGATGTTATTAATAAAAATGGAGGACACATTGAATAAATTTGTTTAAAAGGATTTTATAAAGATAACTGCACTCGAAAATGTTGATATTATTGCTTGAATTAGTTGAAAATGGGATTTGAAAGAAATAGAACAAATTTTCGCATTATTTTCTGCCGCACCCTGTGCCAGAAGTTCAGAGAAGTCCTCTTCTGAACTTCAATGAAGTTTTCTCCTGAACTTCGGGGAAGTTTGTTCCTGAATTTCAAGGTTATTTTCTGGGCCTATTCTTTCTAAACTGCCAATAATTCCCATCCTGAACTCCGAGGAAAACTTAGTTGAAACTGAATTGAGTCCTTTCCAGAATTTCTAAAAAAGTTCCCTCAAATTTTTTGGAAGTCTCTTCCTGAACTTTTGGGAAATTTGCTTCTGAACTTCCGGGAATTTTATTCCTGAATTTCGTAAGAACTCTTGCTCAAACTTCTAACAAGAACCCTTTATGCTTCTGGAAAGTTTCTGAGAGTTTTTGAGAGGTTTTTTTCCCTGATCTTCGAGAAATCCTCTTCTGAAATTCTGAAATATTCTCTTCTGTACTTTGGGAAAGCTCTCTAGCATTTCTGAAAAGTTTTAACTGAACTTTTGGAACAATTCTGAACTTCTAGAACGTATCGTCTTGAGCTTTGTGGAACTTTGTTCGAAAGTTTTTGAAAAATTATAGGTAGGAAGATTTTCTTGAACTTCTGGGAGGGAATCTTGAATTTCTGAAAAGAGTTCGACAACCTCGAGAAAGTTCCAAACTTCTAAGAAGTCCTCTTCCCCAAATTTCTTCCTGAAGCTCTGAGATGTTCTCTCCTGATTTACGGGGTAGTTCTCTCCTGAACATCTGGGAAGTATTTTTCTGAAGCTCTGGAAAGTCTCCTTTTAAGTTTTCTAGGATGTTTCTTGAAATTCGGTGATGTTTGGTCCTGAATTTTCTGGGACATTCCTGCTTGATTTCTAAGTAGTCATCTTCTCTTTTCTAAGAAGTCTATTCCTGAACCTCTAAAAAGTATCTTTCTGAAGTTCTGGAAAGTCTCCTTTTTAATTTCCTAGGATGTGCCCTAAATTCTAGGTAGTTTCTTTCTATACTTATAGATATCTAGGACTAATTCTGTAAACCACTTAACTCGAGGGCAAATTTCGAAATCCTAAGTGCAAATGTACTGAAATGATGTCTCCGTACAGCCACCGACTGGGCTTGAGAGCCAATGTTAGGATCACAAAAGCGAGAAGCGAGAAAATAAAATTTACTTTTTGTTATTCCGACCCAAGGCGCATAGGTAATCTTAATGAATCGAGCTCTTGGTCAATGTCCTACCACTTCTACTAACATTAGTTCTGCTGACGATGTCCACATTTATTTTCATCAGTTGGATGAGCCATTCGAACTGATGGTAATTTGTTTCGTTTGATAATTAAATAATCAACATACTTGCAATAAATGGAATGTTCAGAAATGAGCGTGCACAAAATATTTAAAATATCTTTACTGTTGAAGTGAAACACTTGTTCGAGCCTTTTTGAATGATCTTCAGTCGTCTACAGCAGACGAACAGTTCAACAAGAAGTTAATTCAGAATGGCAGAAACTTCTTATATAAGCTATGGCTTGAAAAGTCTAATTTTCAAATACCTTTGCTAACCATTCCATTGGTAACCAGTGAAAAAAAACTGTGACGTTGTGATTTCCTCAGCGGTACAAAATAGGTATTGAATTTATAATAATGAATAATTCGATGCCGTAGATTGAATGAAGCCATATACAATATTCCCGAAACCAGCAATGCGAATAACTTCAGCTGACACGGGCAAAAAACAGTACATCCATCGCACATGACAAATATCGAGGAATGAGAACAACATTGCAAAGGGATTTCTTTCGGATAAACAGGTGAATGTGACACCGCTGTCGACCAGGCCAGGCTCCTTTTCCAGATACAAGTTATTTCCGACGTTCAGGAAGAGCTAAATTTGAGAACGTTCAACATGGAAGGGCGAAAGGGAATTGAACGTCGGAAAACTTGAGTCACGTTGCTGCTACTGCTACTGCGTCCGTTCTGCTGCTGACATCCATCAATTCCTCATGGTTGACTGCTGGCCTACATACAGCTATCCGGCTGGCAATCGTTAGTAAACGTGGAGATTAGTTTCATTTGACAAACAGCTCTTTGTTGGTGGTTGCTCGAACGATTGCATTTATTGCTGTTTATTTTGTGTTTTATACAGTGCTTTGACTCAGTGATTGACAAATTTGGGTGAATATTGTTTTTGTTTTTTGTTAATTCTTAACGGCGTCTGTTTTGCTCCGTGATAGTACTGGACCTGACAGCGAGCGCGTTCAAATTTGTATTGAATGTTATTTCAGCATCTGAATAAATATCTTTTCAGCGAAATATCCTCACGGATTGTGTTCTAGGATGATTCCGTTTGTTTGGTTCGTTCATGGCACCGATAATGCAGCTTCCAGCAATCGTGTTGGCATTTTTTTTCAATCTAAACTTAAGAAATCTTATTTTTAGTGTAAAATATCACAGTTCAGTTTCTTCTTAACCGAAATTTCCGAAGTTTTACTTTTTCTCATGATGGTTGTAATGTATTGGTTTCAAACCACAAACTTTAGGAATTTTTGTATAGGTCATTATTCTGCTAGTTCACATCCCATGAACATTATGATTGGGATTTATTTATAAGCTAATGTCTTATAAGAAAATAAACATTGATAACATCATCAAAAGAACAAATAAAATCTAGCTGGCACGTTTCCATTATAGTTTTGTATTCTCATTTGTAAATTTTTCTAACATCACATTTGCATACAGAATACATGTTTAGAGGAACCACATAAGTCACATTAACTAGTGAACTTTGTACACTAAAAACCACTGAGACCCAAGTTCTTTGATCTGCAGCACGGTTCTCAGTAAGAAAATTTAGCTTCCATCAAAATTAAAAACATTCATCGTTGCAGTGGAAAATGTACTTATGTGGTCTTACATAGAAACGATTCAAATGAACAATTTTTGTCTTATAGATATTTTAACTTTGGCTTCCGTTCACTGTATCACATTTTCTTCAGTCTTTCCATGACATTTACTTAACATATAAAGTATCCTTAGGTGTTTCTTTTCTGAAATCTTATTTTCCAGCTGCAACTAGCGCAGCGTAACATGGCCGTGTTTACTGTTATAAATTATGTTTCTTCTTTTATGTCGATTTTATATCTTCGGCAATATTACATGTACGTATGTTGGGAAATAGAATCAATAATTTTAATTTATTTATTTATCTAGTCACCAAGAAGTGCTTGTTACTTTTGTCATTATTTTATGTTGTTCCGTCAACATAATGTTTCATTTGTCAATTAATTGTTCTAAACTGATTTTTTTATTGATTTACCTAGCCTCGATAGCTAAAACGAACGATCAGCAAGCAGAGGCACAGAACTGTTGCGATTTATTCTGGATCGTATCACAGATTAGTTGAGAGTGGAATTGAGTTTGAAGAATACCGACGATTGGTTCATCAGCGATTTCAAGTAAACATTCAATTGGTGAATCCTAGAGAGTTTGAGCTATTTAGTGGAATACCTGTAACTATAAATCAGAAGAAAAATTAGTATTTTTCATCTAATTCCAACTACCTTTGCTTATCTTGAAAGATACGCGTATTTCGTCTACAATGTGCAGACTTCTTCAGTGTCTCGTACTAAAACTTCTTTCAAGATAAGCAAAGGTAGCTGGAATTAAATGGAAAATACTTATTTTTCTTCTGATTTATAGTTATTCAATTGGTGCGAATTAGTCGAGTACGGGTCAATTACTCGCTTGGTTTGGCTTGGTATGTCGTTCAATAAACTCTCCCTTTCTATTAAGCTCAGTACTGCCAGTTACACAACAAGGTGCTAGACTTTGTACCCCAGGAAGCACTAGAAATTGTACTACAATATTTCCAGTGTTTTGAAAGAATTGCTATCATGGACAAAAGCATAAGCCACTTGGTGCATACAACTTCCATTAAGTTGTACCACCTCGAGAAGCTCTTATCCATGATGATGAAAATGGCTATACTAGTGCCGTGTCATTAAGTTGCTTTTCAAAAGAGAGGCGACATATTCATAGCCGGAACTACATACCGGTCTGGGGGCGACGGAGTGGGGGAATCATAACTGCTAGGCTGACAACCTGCATGAATTGTATGGAAAATATTGCCGTGGTATTGTGTATACGATTCTCTGGGGTGGGGGCAGAACTCTTTCACAAACCCGTCCCCCGGACTGCCAAATTACAAGCTTATAACTTGTTATTCTTAAAGTTTTTCTATGCACTCATCGCAACATTGAAAACCTGATGAATTGGATAAGGAACACTTAGACATTAAAATATATGGATCCTGGTCATGTTTGTTACCTATAATTACTGGCGGATTTTGCTATTTATAACTATAAATACGGGTTAACCATGGGGGCACGTCTGTTTTGTCCTGTACTCCACTGATAGTATTAGGTTTATCCACGATCAGTCGCTCCAAGTTTCGCTAGAAAAAAACCTCTTAAAAACGACGTTTGACAGGATGACCAACTATATTTACGTTTATCTGAGTAGTTGTGCAGGAAGAAAACAAGGCGTTGATTTTCAGTACTCCTGACAGCAACCGATGAAGATGTTAGTCTCAAGTATTCCTTATCTAGTTCTCGCCCAAGAAGGCCTTGTTCAAACTAAGTAGTAAACTTCAAGTTATCGTTCTTGTGGAGTTATTATTTGTTGAACCTCATCAGGTTATGAGCGACAAACACCTATAACCTGAGATTCAAGGGATCCCAAAATTTACTGCTACCGGATATGACACCTGTCAGTTTCGAATCAAGATGTTCCTGCACGGGGCTACCCCATATGGCATAAGGTCGTTTGGCATAAAGTCGTTTGACGTTAAGATGTTAGATAATCAATGATCATTTGGTATAAAGGCCGTTTGGCATAATGACCATGTGTCATAAAACAAAGAAAAAATTAATAATATTATCCTCAAAATTCAATTGGTATGAAGAACTTTTGCTATAATGGCCATTTGGCATTAGAACCGAACAGTTTGAGAACGATTATTTGGAATGAAAATCTGTAAACACGACAAAAAAAATTTATTAGGGCCTGACTGACAAACGTAAACAATGGCTTTTTCCGCGAATTTCACGTCATTAAAAACTCGCCTAATAAATCCACCAAGGTCATTTCGAAGAGGAAGAGTTCCCCTAACCGATAGAATTGGAGGCTTACATAAGTAGGCTTTGTGCCACGAAAGAACGGAAGAAGCCATTGTTTACGTTTGTCAGTTAGGACTTAATGAAAAATCTTTGTCGAAAAAACGTTTCATCAGAAACATTTGGCATAAATACTAGAAAATTTGATCAATCTAAGCCATTGACCAATTTCATTTGGCATTACGGTTTTGGCACATCAACTTTAATTTTAGAAAAAAATAATTTTGTACAATAAGCAGAGAGTAAAAAAAATTAGGAAAATATTAAAGAACAGCCTAATTAATAGAAAAGAAGGATTGCAATACTTCGCATATTCAAGAGTGTTATGCCAAACGGCATTATGTCAAATGAACACTTAGCACAAGTTATTGTTATGCCAAATGACTTTATGCCAAACGACCTTATGCGAAACGACCTTATGACATATGGGCTTCCCCCTTCCTGCGCTGTGCATCCGCGAAAAAGACACTGGGAGAGAGATGTGGGGGAGTCTGGAGCACACTTTCGCCAAGAAGTCGACGGGACGTCTATCGCCGATTCGAAAGTAGATCGCTAGGCTGAACCTTAGGGATGTAGATTCCAATCGCGCATTTCTATTGGAGTTTGAAGACCTCGTTCGGCAACTTCGAACGGCCAGTTCGAAACTGGAATAGATGAATATTTGTTGTCGCTCAGTCTCACGTTGCCGGAATCGTACGATCCCTTGATGACGGCTCTGGAAAAATGGCCGGAGAAGCACCTTACGTACGCACCTTATGACGCGATTGATCGACGAGGTCGACGAGGACATGAGCGGTTTCAGAACAAAGAGGAAAAACCAGCTGCATTTACTGGAGAAAAGCAGAAGAACGTCAACAAGTTCAACGGAAAATGTCACGTTTGCGAAAAAAAACTGGCCATATGAAGAAGGACTCGCGAAAGAACAAAAGGAAAGCCAACTAAGCAACGGATTCGAAAGCCGTAGTATTCATAGCAGACTGCGATGATACCAAGCGGGATAGTGCCGGAAAGACCATCTTCAAGCTTGATTCAGGTCCCAGCGAAGATTTTTTGAGTACCAAGAAGTACATTCCATACCTCACTGAATTGAAACAGCCTTTTCAAATCAATGTTGCGAAAGAAAGTCAATCGTTGATAGGAGTGATGCAAGCTAGAGAGGGTTATTGCAGTGACGTGGCTCTCCATTTGATTTGCACAGAAGAGTCACGTCACTGCAGATGACTTTGCACAATTCGCCAAGTGGCAAACGTCACTTCGACACTCGGAATCATCCTAAGAGGTGTTTGGTCCCGATCTAGCAGATAATCTCAAAAAGTTGACGAAAGCGTTGAAGTTATTCGTGGAAGCAAAATGGTCACACTGAAGAAGAATGGAGCTAGGTATAATTCCCACCGCCTCTTTGTGTGGTAAGCTTTACGAGCTGGAAGTGAAGGTTGATCAGCGAGAAGCAAATCTTGCAGTTTGGATGAACATTCTCGTTTTGCGATGGTGTTGCATGGATTGAATATTTCCATGTCGACCAAGGCTGTTTGAGTGATCAGCGCCGATTTTACCAGAAGAAAGGGATCCAGATAGAACCTACGGTTGCTTATTCCCCACAGCAAAACGGAGTCGAGGAAAGTATTAACCGTACTCTAGTGCAGAAAGAGTAGACGATGTTGATAGACTCGAAGTAACCAAAGTAAATGTGGGGAGAAGCTGCCCTGACTGGCGTGTTTCTCATGAATCGGAGCCCTGTCCCTGCCTTGATGAAGGAACCAACTCCTGCCGAGAGATGTTCAGGTAAGAAACCAAGACTACACAAGTTGAGAGTTTTCGGCTGCCAAGTATACGCGTGGATACCCAACCAGTTTTGCAAGAAACTACCAAAAGTGAAGAACCAGCAATGGTAAAGTATTCTCGCCGGATTGATGTTGCTCGTAAAGTCAAATTCAATGAAAGCTGTTACCCGTACGCTAAAGAATGCACCGACCAAAGAGATGTCAGATTTGTGGTTCCTGTAACGTATGAGCAAGAAGGGGAAGATCCGAGCAAGTACTTGCAACCGATGAAACGCTCGAAGTAAATGTGGAAACCGAGCCGGAAGACAACGCTGAAATTGACAATGTTTGGAATGTCGGAATGTAATCCCTTATAGACATCAATGGAGAAGAGCCTTCAGCTGAGTCGAGAAGGCGTACGAACAGCAAGCCCATACAGAGAAGTGTTGGGAAGTGTTATGTACCAGATGCTTTGTGTGCGACCGGATCTTCTTTTAGCATTTCAAGCTTTTGGCTTTCACAATTCGCTTATTGCTTGCTCTCAACCTAGTGTTCTAAATACAGTAACACAGTTTTAGAAATTTAGAGCTTTCGATGCCAGGTACCATTTTTGCAATAGTATGATTGTGTGGCAAGTACAACCCTACCCTACGCCCAGGGATTTGAGAAATTTTCCTTAACGAAACATTTCTAGACCAGACCGGGAGTCGCACCCAGTCACCTCCAGCATGGTATTGCTTTATAGCTGCGCCTTAACCGACTGAGCTAACGGAGAACCCGACCCAAGGGTGCGACCGAATCTACTTAGCTCGTTTCCAGCAGTACCCGTTACATCCAGGCTACCAACAGCATGGGTTTGGTATATACACGAGAAAAGGACTCCACTAGTAGGCTACGTGGACTCTGGCTGGGCGTCGGATCTTTAAGATTGGTAATTGCTAAACTAAGTTTTCAAGTGAATGTAACTATTTCCGACATACACTGTTTTACTTGGGTATCATTCCATTTGAACTGCGTATGAAACAGTAATTCCATTAGCATTAGAAATCTTTTGAAATACTTAACAATTCAACCCATTGTGTCACTTGCACTTCTTGACTTATAATCATTACATTTAAAAAATACTAAACTCTTAGAGAAACTAATCTCATCTATTATGATTGAATTCTGATTTCTAGCTTTGATTGAAATTGTTTCATTTATAATAACAAAAGTATTTCCACAGGATACTTTACATGTTTTACAATAGTCATTTTTAAACAAATAAAAAGTATATAAATATAAGAAGGAACGAATTAAAAACACACTATGTGAACTAAACTAACACAGCCTGTCGGGAAATTATTTGTTATCACTGGATATGTTGGTACGCGAAACCCCATAGAGAGGACGAGTTTGAATTGAGGGGGGAAATATGAAGTGCTTTGATGCGTTCAACGCCTCAAAACAACAATTTAAGTTATGGAAATAGTGGTGTGCAGGCTGAAACTGAAATTTAAGAAAATCTGGTGGGATGATTCCAAAGAAGTCAACGCCATATGTCATAGCATGGAGCAAATATAGCATCAACTAAACCGCCTATGTAACCACAATAGTTGAACGTGTTTGCAAACGTGAGTACCTATATCATGCTACAATTTTTCTCAGAGACAAAAAAGATGCAAGTTGTTATTTGTTATTTTGATTTACGCAGTGGGCAAATTGACGCAACTTTTACTGAATTGCAGTACCTTGGATCACAAATCTCGAAAACTTCGTGTACATAAATCCAGAATAATGTTAGCCCAGAATTTAACTACCACAGATTTAAAGATATTCAACGATTCGTTCTTCGTCTATACAGATACCTATTTAAAATCTGTTAACCAAGCACATACAGTTAGAAGAATGATGTGACATCTCGTTTTAGGAACGCTCCAACATACACACAGCAACCAAATAATTTCCCGATTACAATAAGTTTCCTAAACAACCGTTATACTTATTCCTAACACATAAGAGTCTAACAATAACAATAAGACTGGCAGTCTACGGTATCACCTTAAAATATCGTCAGATAGGTTGGTACACATGATACAATCCTGAAAGTCATGTTTCATGCACATGACAGTGAAATGTTCACCC
Organism: Aedes japonicus; assembly: GCA_034211315.2. Lineage (NCBI taxonomy): Eukaryota > Metazoa > Arthropoda > Insecta > Diptera > Culicidae > Aedes > Aedes japonicus. The sequence continues at coordinate 69,698 of JASCZW010006516.1, forward strand.
TTCATATGTTCCATACCATATAACAGTAAACATCAACAATTTATCTCACTCCGACAACAGAGCAACGAATCGTTGCTTTCATCAAATATAATCGTTTGTTAAAATTTAGCCCATTCATACTACTTGTCATCACATGCGAAAGCAAAAACTTTCCGCTTAGGTAACTTAATGTCATCAGAGCGCACCAGCAACTGTGCGCAAACGCAAACAAAACGGTAATGGTACTAGACAAATAAAAGACAAATGGGACACAGTACCTGCCTGGGACCGCCGTATTCTGGGGCATCGCTTGCTGAGGCGGTGGCGCATAGTGTCCAGTCGGAGGTACACCGTGCGGTGGCATACTGCCCGGTCCAACCCCCGCTGGCACTCCGTGGTGGTGTGATGGGTCATGGTGGTGGTACTCATTCGGTCCCGGTCCCGGTCCCAGTGGGTGACCGTACTGATCGTGCTGAGGCGCCTGCACCGGTGGCCCTTGCGGGTGACCACGATCATAGCCTCGGGAGAAGTGGGACTGATAGCCACCGTCTCGGCTGCTGCCACGGCCACGTGGGCCACCTCTGTAGTTACCTCCGCGACCGCGGTAGCTGCAAGATAGGAAAGAAATGAAAGGTTTTTCAAACCGGTTGATGTTCGGTGTTTGGTGAACCTGATTGTAATTTTTGTTAGACATTACTAAGCTTTTGAAATCTACCTGTTTTACGACTTTTAACTTTCGTATTAACGGTTTCTGTTTTGGGTTCGAAGATTGGAAAAAAAAATTGTGCTGAACAAGATACTGGCATGACTTATTCGTTGTTATTATCGTATGTTATTATTTTGTATGAAGTTTGCATGGCCTTTTGCGACCGGATGGTTCGTTTGAGGTGCGCTAAGTATTAAACTGAACAAAGCCTTTGTGAACGTAATTCACTCATCAGTGCGACGAGTGCGTTAACTTGGTGAAATGGGGCTAGACTCAAGACAGCAGTCTCGTCTTTCGGTAATGTAATCAAATCTACGGTGAAACAGGAAATCGCGAATGCAAAAACCAAGGAATGAAATGGTTAGGCAATCAGAGTCAAAATGAGTCGCAAAAGAGCGTGCATCCCCGCAACATAGCTCTGGTTCTCACAAGTTCCTACCTCATGCTTCCACGGGTCGAGAGATGGCAAAGACCGCCAGCCTGGGCACTGTTCTGACTTCAGCTAGATTGAGGAGGTGCGTGCCGAGCATTTGTCCACAAAGGAGGTTTATTTATTTTTTGACATCAACAGGCTCAATGTGGTCCCAATGATGTTGAAAATAAATTAAGTTAATGCGTAGGGTCAAATAATAAAATACATGTACATAAATGCGGTCTTATAGTTATTCAACACCGAAAGCACCATTGAAAAACGTAGTAAAACGCCGACGCAGCATCTGGCGCGAAATGTGAAAGTCGAATAGATGAGAGACCTGGGGCCGTATTTTGGATCTCGAAACGAAAGACTTTTTGTACGAACGCTTGTGAGAAAAAGTTCTTCGTTTCGAGTTTCAAAATAAGGCCCCTGGTTGAATACTCGCTGTAATTCACTGATGACACCGTTCATGTAGTCGGTACGGCGGAGAGGTAGTTTTAGCATCATATTGTTTCGAAGCGCTCTAGGTTGAACGTTTACATTTATTTGCTCCACGATTGCAGAGCAGTCGATTCTGCCTTGTAATGTATCTGCAATAAAAAGCGTCCTCTAGGTTTTTCTTCTGGTACGGAGAAGCTCCAGATCGATCAGCAGGCAACGATTTTCATAGCTGGGTAGATGAAACGGGTCCCTCCACGGCAGATTCCTTAAGGCAAATCGAAGAAAGCGTCGTTGATCGGACTCGATTCTCTCAGCACTATTGTTGTAATTTGGGTTCCAAACTGTAGAACAGTACTCCAATGTGGATTGCAAGAGCGAACAGTACAGTGATTTGAGGCAGTAGATGTCGGAGAACTTTTTTTGTTATCCTAAAGATAAAGCCCAATATCCTCGACGCCTTATCAACCACATACGAGATGTGTTACTTGTATGAAAGTTGGGAGTCCAGAATAATTCCCAAATCTTTTACTTGATCAACACAATCTATTGTTGATCCTTCGAGTCTGTAGATAAATATGATCGGTTCTTTCTTCCGAAAAAAAGTGATTACCGAACACTTCGCAAGGTTACCATTCTGTTTAAATTACACCAGCTAGCAAAAGCTTCGAATTGACGTTGGAGGAAGATGCAGTGGTCGGTCGCACGAATTCGAAAGAAGATTTTAAGATCGTCTGCATACGCAACGGTCCCAGGTGACTTCCTTGAGGTATACCTGACGTGGCTGGATAAATGCCGGATTTGCAGTTCTCAATAGTGACCATCAGCTGTCGATCGGTCAGATATGAACGAAACCATCGCAGAAAGTTGCTGCTTACCCCAAGTTTTTCTAGTTTCGCAATCGCAATGGCGTAGTTCAGCTTGTCGAATGCTGCTGACAAATCGGTATATATGACGTCAGTTTGAGCTCGTTCAGCCATACTATCCGTGATATACGATGTAAGACACAGTAGATTAGTAGTGGTGGAACAACCGGAAGTGAAACCGTGTTGATCACAACTCAGATATTGCTTGCAATGAGAAAGTAGAGGCTCCATGACGACTAGCTCAAATAGCTTCATGTCTCCTTTGCTTCCTTTCTTGTGGACCGGAAACATGTGTGCAAATATCCAGCAGGATGGGAACACTCCCCTTGCGACGGACATTTGGAATAGGGGGGGGGGGGGGGGTAGGCCCGACTCTATGCGCTGCTCGTTAACGTGCTTCCAAAAAGTCTTTGGATGCGACCTGAGTTTGAACTGAATCCCTCGTAAATATGACGAGTAGCAGCGACGGCTGACTCGCTTGAACTCATAGTTGAGCCTGACGTAAGTGCGGCTTAAACAGTGTCTGCCTGGCATCCAGCGGCTGAGTGAGAAACACTGTATCGCGTCAGCTATATCTAAGGAGGCAGTCCCACTAACGCGATGTAGGAAGAGCAACCCCGGTAAGGTAGCATGCTAAAATCTTATCCTACCACGAAAAATGGAAATACTTTTATACGGTATAATATGGGATCAACCATGGAGTATAGTGATTTTGAATTGTTTTTTACAACCGCTGCTTGAAGCACAATATGCTATGTGTATCAGTATATGGTATAGAAAGATCTCAATTCATAACTGTGGAAGTACTTCTATGTATTTAGTTGAGAGCCGACAAAGAAAATGGTCTTCATCATTGTAAATGCACCTGGGGAAAGCACATTAAATATCTGCATCAGAAACGCCAGCAGCGAATAAACTTCATGCGTACCATCACCAGAACATGGTGGGGAGCCCACCCGGAAGATCTGATAAAGCTGTATCGTACAACGATTCTGTCGGTTCTCGAGAACGGTAGTCGCTGTTTTCAATCCGCCGCGAAAACTCTATTCTGAAGCTGCAGCGAATACAGTACCGTTGTCCTCGTATAGCGTTAGGCTGCATAAACTCAACTCATACTATGAGTTTGGAGGTATTAGCAGGAGTTCTTCCTTTATCAGATCGTTTTGTTCCGGGTCCTCATCCGCTGTGAGGTGCTAAATCCATTGGTAATTGAACATTTTGAAAAGCTAAACGAACGAAATCCTCAAACTAAGTTGGTGACTCTGGAGGTGAGCCCTTCTTCAAATGTTCCTAATCGTGATTACTCTTAAGACTTCTCTAGTTCTACTGTAGTTTTTGATCTGACCATGAAGCAAGAAGCTCGTGGAATGCCATATCCACTCCGTCCGGAGTACTATCTAAAAAAATTTGCAAGTAAGTTTGGCCATATCAGATGTGACAGGTAGTTTTACACCAACGGGTCCAAAACAAATGATTCCACTGGATTTGGTGATTTTAAAGAAATTCATAGCGCCTCCATCAAACTTCAAAATCCTTCCTCCGTATACGTCGCAGAATTGGCGGCCACACACTATGCATTAGAGCAAATTGCCTCTCTTGTCTCTGATCAATTGTTCATTTTTACGAACAGTCTCAGCTTCAGGCTATTCGTTCAATGAGGCCAGCAAAGCACTCCCCGTATTTCGTTAACGAAATAAAATCTATTTTAAGTGCCCTATCAAACAATTCCTACACCATCACCTTGCTCCATTTCGGATAATGAGAAAGCGCACTCACTTGTTAAGGTGGGCGCTATGGCAGGCGATATTTATGATAGAAAAATCGCCTTAAACGAATGTTTTGCTGTTTTCCGTCAACAGGCCTTGATCAGCTGGCAACAAAAATGGAATGCAGTGGATTTGGGCATTCTTCCACAGCTATCGAAAAAATCGTGTTTCAGAGGGTTGGATATTAGCCGGGATTTTATCAAGGTAATGTGTCGTCTAATGTCCAATCACTACTCGTTAGGCTCTCATTTCTATCGAATAGGGCTCTCAGACACCAATCAATGCGGCGTTGGTGCAGGTTATCAGGACATCAAACAGGTTGTCTGGTATTGCCTCGATTTCAAAACTGACAGAGCTGATCTTTGCGAGTCCAAGGAAAACCAGAGAAAGAAGATATCAGAGATGTGCTAGGTAAGCTGGACTTGGACTACATGGGGTTAATTTACTTGAAACAAATAGATGTATTCGTTTGATCCTCACTTAGCTGTCGTTTTAACATGTCCACCTCGTCCCCTCCCACGTAATACCGCTTCTATTGTATCGTTACAGCTTAACGCAATGCAATATCTACGCCAGACCAATAGCAACAATATCACATCGCCAATCTGCTGTTGAAAGCCAACGTTAAGATCCCTACTTTCCCATTCCTACCCGAATCATTGTAATCCCTAACCTCGACCAAGCCGCGAGTTTTTCAGAATTCTAAAACTAACCTAGTTAGTAAGTTATTGTATTTGTTAAAAATAAAGAAGAACTCGGCTCCCTTATGCCTATGGCACTTGAGCCTCACAAATAAACAAGTAAGTTAAAAAATTAAATAAAGAGTAAGTTAATAGAAAACAAAAATCCTTGTTTAAGTCAATATTAACCCCGAATAAATGTGACAGAATTGTTAAACGCCACGCTAATTGTCTTGGTTTGCGAAATGCATACAAACGGGTGGTTAAATAGAAACGTTGACGTGAAAAATAACTTTTGGAAATATATCTCTCACGTACCTCGGGTAATGAGAGTTGAATCCGGGTGATCTCTCTCTATTGTCTCGATATTCACCACGATGGTCTTCGCGGCGTTCTTCTCTTCTATCCTTGTTATGTTTACCGTGTCTGTAAATTAGAGAAAATCGAAATTAGTAAAAGTAATCATGCGGTTCTATTGCAAGCACAGTGTTCTTCACGTTCAAATTTAAGCCCCAATTTACCTTCTATCTTCGAACGATTTGGATCGGCTTCTCGATCGACGCTCCCGGTAAGGACTGCGTGAGCGCCGTTTCGGTGACTTTCCTCTCTTGGCGGCTGGCGATCTGCAGGTAGACCTCAATATTAGCAGCACATTAAACAAAAGCTCCCTCAAATGCCAAACTATTTACCTGGAATACGATCTCGATCCGCTGGAGCTGTATGAACTGGAGCGATTCCTTCGCCTGCCATTGCGATCACGCTCTCGATCGCGGTCCCGATCCCGTTCCCGTTCGTCTCCGTGCTTATCGTCAGGGGTACGGCGTCGATCCGGTGAACGTGCACCACTACCACGCGGCGATCTTCGCCGTTCACGTTCCGAAGATCGACCTCGTCTATTGCTACCGCTATTATCAAACGATCTGGACCGACGATTCCGATCCGTGTGCGGTGAACGATGACGGCTTGCCGCTTGTTTTGCTTCCTGCTCTTTGCGTCTTTCCTTTTCACGCATGATACGATTAAATGCTTCCAGAGGATCGTCAATAACGCTGCGTTAAAAGCAAAAATTTAATAAAGCTACACAGATAAATTAATTAACAGCACTCACCCAACGTTCGGTACACCGGGATATCCTCCAGCACCCATTGGAGCCATATGGCGGGGTCTCATGTGGGGAGGATGCGGCGGATAACCCGGACGAGGTGGATACATCATTCTAGGGCGTTCGCCATGGTACATTCCACCACCGTGATGTTCATATGGACGCTGCGGAGGGTAACCACCTTGCATTCCGTATCCTCCAGGGTACGGATGTGGCGCTCCATGCGGAGGAGGGCCAGGGTAAGGTCCAGCAGGCCCCGGATGCGGTTGTCCCATGTAACCTGCATGGGGTGGTGGATGTGCTCCCATTGGTTGTTGGAGGGGTGGATGAGTATGAGGCGGCATAGGCATTGGTCCTCTAGCAGCTGGCTGATGATAATCCGGCGATCTTGTTTCGTACTCGTGTTTAGAACCAGCTGAAGGAGCGACATTATAGCTGCTCTCCTTTTCTTCAACTTTCGGAGTTCGTGAACCGGCTTCCTCGACACCTTGTTGTTCAGCATTCCTAGTGCCACCACTGGCACTATTGCCACTGTTATATTGAGGAGCATATTCTCGCCCCATGGGAGGTGTTTCAAGCCGATGATGAGCTTGCCGGCCATTGTAGTGACCTCGAAATGCACCTCGACTTTGAAGATGAGCTGGCGGTACGGTGACCGTTATATTATCCTCATAATCCGACTCATTATCGAACGCTGTAATGTAATTATCGTATTATTAGCAAGCATAGTTGATCACAAAGTTATTCTACAAACCTTTATCATCTGCAGGGGGAGAATCAATATCTCCATGTTGGGATACATCCTCATAACTTTCCTGTAGCTGGTCACACGTATCTTGCTTGTCTTCAACAACACTTTCAGAAGCTTGTTGCTCATCGTCAAGGTCTCCGCTTGAAGTGGTTGTCACGGTTGTAGCATTGTTAGATGAAGCTGTTGCTTCTGACGTCACAGTTGAATGTTCCTCTGCTGGTTTAGTTTGTTTGTTTGATGCTGTTACCAAAAAGTAAATTACAATCAAAGTCAATAAAAGGTTCAAACCCCCAATGTCATCTATAGCTACCTTTCTGGACGGTTTTTATATAGCCGGTTTCATTCCGGAAGGCATTTACAGAATTCCGCAAAAACCGATTTGGAATCAACGAACCCGGCGATGAACCCTTTTCCTTACAATCGGGACACTCGTTGTCCTCTGATTCCAACAGTGACGTTCGTACACACTCATCGCAGAATGAACTCCCGCAGCAAGGGATCATAACCGCATCGGTAAATAGGTCCTTACAGATGCTGCAGATCAAATCCTCCGGGATGACCTGCTTCTCCTCCGGGGGAACCTGCGATGGTTGAATGATCGGATTGTTTTCCGGATCCTTGTCCCGTTCGATGAAGGAACGTGGAATACCAGAGGTGCGTTTCACTTCCATCGCTTCCTTGGGCTAGTGGGAAGAATGGGACGATTAATGAAACATAAATGCACATTCACAGAAACCGAAAAATACCTACTTAATTATAATCATAAACAACAAGTTCTCGAAGGAAAATGGGGAATACCAATAAAGAGTCAAATTTTACCCTTTTATGAGTATGACTTCGGGAAATTCATTTGTGAATAGCAAGTGGAATCAACAAACCCTTTCTTTTAAGGTAGTCTCACTCTCCTTCGAAAATGGTTACACCATAGTGAAAATTAAAGCGTTTATAGTCATAGTCGATAAATATTTTGATTTTACAGTGAAGACTTACCAACGGACCGAGTGGGCAGTTCTTAATCCAGTGACCAGGTTTGTTGCACCGATAGCACTTGTAATTGACTGGAACCTCACCAGTTTGAGATGCTCCGCGAATTTTTTGATAGCTAGTGAAAAAAAGAATGGAGCTGCTGTTAGAACGAATCCCACAAAAGTGAGGTAGGTATGACTGTACAATAGTTAAATTTATGAATATTAAACCAATCGTTTTGGTTACCTGTGTTTAAACCTTATCCCATGTAAAAGCGTCAGTTGCAAAAGAAACAAAACACATATTTATTAACCATGCTAAGCGCACAAAAATATCAAATCAAGCATAACTTTTCAAATAGACGTATCTAACATTTGATAGGAATTGAGAAAAATGAGGTTGAAGTTCCAGATGCTTTCATTAAATCCTATTTAACTTTACGTCAAATTTTATTCGATCTGTTCATTCTGTCATGGTTGAATAATATTATAAGAACTAACAATCCTGGTTTTCATTCACTTTCGCTCTATTTTTGAGAAAATTAACACATACACCGGTTTGCATCCATACCTACACATACACCTTGTTAGATACGTCAGTGCGACATCTTGCTTGTAACATACACCGGTTGGATACGTCAGTATTTCAGAACGTTTGGCACTTGCGTCATGTCAGATACACCGGGTATAATTTTCAAACGCAGATACGTCGTCTTGCTGTGTGGTGTATCTGAACTATTTGCATAATATTTAAAAGGATCAGATAGGTCGCATATAATAATTGGCGCACATAAGTGAATAATTTTGATAATGTTATTTGGCAATTGCAACTACATTAAGGGTGTTATTAATGACAGGATAGAATGAAAAACTCGATTTGTTTACATTTGCGACATACGTCCTTTTGAAAAGTTATGCTTGAAATATGTTTACAATAGAAGAACATATCCCTCTATGGCATCAGTTGCCCTGTTTAAAATGTTATACTACCATTTTCTTTACAACCTGTTGTAGGTACCAAAAGAGGTACCCGAAAAATTAAGCCTAAGTAGAGAGAACGAGAGTATAGATAGAAAAAGTGATATGGAACTTTGCGACGTTTCATCCACGCACACTAATGCACCAACTGCATTCAATAAAAACAAAGTAGTGGGAAAACAAAGGATTGATTCACATTTTTGTAATAGACGAAGAAAGATTATTAAACGTAATTAAGCTCGATAGTAACCTAAATTTAAACTACTTATGTCGTTTTCGATTATTGCCAGTGTGGAACTGGGTGCGCCCTAAAGGCCCAAACGCAATTTGGTCGGAAACGGAACGGAAACGGCAATTTACGACAACTACTGTCGATGAACGACATCGATTCGTCCAATTGGAATCAACTTGAGTCTAATAAGTTTTCTATCCGACAAGCAGGTTTAGTCAGATTGGGCTATTCCGCTCCCGTTGTCACTGCGTGTGAGCCTAAAATCCGCCCTAACAGCTGTCAAAGCGTTCTTTTATTCAATCGGGTCGAATATGAATAAGCTCTGGATCCGACGACATCGATGAGATTCGCTCTCAACTTTTTTCGAGGTCCAATGTGGAATCACCAATGATGATGATGATGATGAGATACTACCATCTATTGTAGCAAGGTAACTTTCCATAGCAGTGGAATAATCTGAAAAACGATTTGATCACGATTCTACTGTTGTTTGTGATCTTCAAGCTCCTGTATGAAGGGCCAAAAACGTTTGGGCGGGCCCGTAAGCAGAGACACTTACGCGAAACCCGCGAATAAAGGGAAGAGAATCTCCTTCCAAAAGCAAGTTCACACATACAGCATTAGAGTCGAGCCCTCGATTGACAGAATAAACCCAATAGATGGGGTCGAAGAGCCCGCCCTCGTTCCACGAAATGTTAACAATAGGGAGGAGGCAGTCCCATGCTCCCTATCCAAATCGTTTCACTTGGGTGCCCTGATGGTCCCTCCCTTTTCCCGTTATATATTATGTCGATATGATGATATTCAGTATATTTTGTAATGGTGTAATGTTGATTGCTTACCTTGTGTTAGAAAATTTGTCTGAAAGTAAAATTGGTTAGGGTTTATACCGTTCTTTATTGCTCTATGTTGTCTCGATGTTACTGCATTTGAAGAGTTGACTTTAGGATGACGATATGATATTGCTCGTGTTCATAGAATAGGGAAGAGAATAGAAAGGAAAAGGGATTAGTGATTGGTAACACGCTATGCGCATGTGAGATTTTCATGGTGATATTCTCACAACGGCCGTTCAGAATGGTTCGACGGATACATATGAGAGATCATTCCCGTTGAGTTTTCGCTCGTTTACTCAATTCCATCATAATTGGTTATAGAATACAAGAAACGTTTTACAACGTGCTTCATTTGGGAATAACAGGGCAATGATCCTCCATAGCATCTTCAAGTGATCATTACAAGCTGTCCATTTGGTTCAGGCACTTTTGAACGTTGATGGGGCAGCCGATTCACACATGAAATCTGCCGCGACCGACTCGACAGAACGCGCCCATACCCCTTTCTGAACCGAAGGGCAGGGAGGTCCAATGTGGAATCACCAATATACACAAACATGAACTGTCAAAATAAAATGTTAAAGTTTGTTTATGTTTATGTTTTGCACTAACACCATCATATTGACTCGAGTCTGGATCCGTTTTCGTTCGATAATTCCGGAGCAATTTGCGATTAGGGCGAACATGCAGAATTTAAACAAAAGGGAAATGATCAAAATGATTTAACGTCGTAAAGCTCGATAGGTACCTGCATTTAAACTACTTATGTCGTTTTCGGTTATTGCCAGTGCGGAACTGCGGGACAGCTGTCAAACCGTTTTTTTATTCAATCCGGTGGGATCTGAATGCGCTCGGGTTCCGACCCAACATCGATGAGGTTCGCTCTCAACTTTTTTCTAGGTCCAACCTGGATTCCCGAATGTAAAGAATTGTAATGTGGTAAGAACCCACCATCATTGCAAGGATTACCTATGTCTGCAGGAATGTTCTCAGCAAGTGACCCCGAGAGAAAAGCCTACGTAATGGGCCGTATGAATAAAAAGTAGTAAACATTGGCCACTGTAGTTACTACTTTGTAGTACAATCCACAAGTAGTAAAGTTGGATTCGTATGAATAAAGCTTTTTTTCGAACATTGTAGTAGATACTACATTCGAAAACAAAAATGTAGAATTTAGCTGTCAAAATTTTGTTTGGTTAGGTTCGGTTGTTTACTGTGCAAGTTCACTCCTCCGGTCAAGTTTTCGGTACGAGATACGTCTAATTCAAGACTTGGTGATTTTACACAATGGCAAGTGAAAATATTCATTATTTGGATTCAGAAGAGTTCTTCGCCGGTTTGTGAATGATTCAGCCGACCGAAATTTCGCCAACGTGCCTGTTCTACCTGCATCTCCGTGTACAAATTCTGTGGCGGGAGTGATTGATGACGAATGTATGGAAGAAAATGAAGTTGTCTCGGCGGGGGAGAATGCAGATTCGTGTTGCCCACAACAGCTGTGCCTGGATGATGCATCTAACAGCAGAATAAGCGATATTCTGTTCAGCACTGCATTGCAAAACTGTGGTGCTGTTCTGTTGAAGAAATCTCAGACACCGGCAATGAAAGCCAAGAAAAAGAAGGCAGTTCGGAAATGATCGATTTCATGCTTCTTCGGAAGGGTATCAAAGTTTCCGAACAACAAATTTTCAAAAAAATTAATAAAATGAAAACGCGCATAAAGTCCAAAACCGATATGAAGGCCACAGGAAATAAAAGGATTCAATTGAACGAAGGCGAAACACTTTTCTTCAATCTGATGGGGGCGCAAGAAAACCCTGCGGTGGTTAAATTATCGTGTAAGTATTTATAGTTTGAAAGAAGATTAAATACTTTCATGAAAAAAAAACTATTTATTACACGAATCTGCCTCAGCTGTAGCGTCTACTTCAAAGCAGCGCACAGTTGAAGTAAACGACTGTGATGAAACAGACGTTGTTCCGAGAGCATCGTTAGATATGGACGACGATGGGATACCCATAGTCTCTCTGAGAAGTTCCCCTCTAAGTTCAACTCCAGTGGCACCAATAAGACGAAAACGACATATAAACCAGGTACCTAATGATGAATTTTATAGTAAAACATATAATTTCATATGAATTCAATTTGATTTATTTCAGCATGACTTTGAGACTCCGGAAACATTCGGATTGAGTACCCCAGAGCTCCAAAGACTGGTACTCATAAAGCAGTTGGAAGTTTTCGAGAAAAAAAATCAACTTTGTGCGCGCATGGAAGAAACCTTGGTCAAAATCGAGAATTTTGTAGACATGCGAACGCCCACCGCAAACGATTCCATTAAAATGAAAATGGAATTCAAAAGAACAGTACCTACCATTCTATTGCATTACTATTACATATCGGATCTGTCAAATAAATGGTTTGAAATCAAATCTCGACGTGAATCACCTCTGACTTTTATAGTATCGATTCGGTTCTCATTCGCTGGAATCAGCAAGCGTACTTCAGATGCGTCGTCTTCAAAGTCTTGTTCTCCCAGAAATTTGGCCACATTGTGCAGTACAAAGCACGCTAGTATTATTGTAGGAACTCTGTCGGTTTTCATACGAATTTTTGAGTTCAGAATAGGGAAACGCCTTTTGACTTGCCCAAATACACGTTCAATGACGACCCGTTCGCGACTGTGAATTTTATTGTAATTTGTTTGCTGTGGTGTTTGTGGATTACGGTAAGGGGTCATTATCCATGGAGTGATTCCATACCCTTCGTCTCCTAACAGAAGCGTGCCAGAAGCATTTTCATACATGATATTATAAATAGCCGAGTTATTCCATATCCTGGAATCATGTACAGAGCCGGGCCATGAACAGTCTACAGAGGTAAACAACTCCTTCCCATTACATGTAGCCTGGATATTAAAGGAAGTCAGTCTTTTCCTTTTGATGAACTCATCTCCATGTTCATGTGGTTTGATTATTAGCACATGACTACAATCAATAGCACCAATTGTGTGGGGGAACGAATGATTTTGAAAACATAACATCTCTGCTTGTTTCATAGCTTCCACTGTGTTAGGGAATTGAATCCAATAATCTGATTTTACTGCAACTTTTTGGCACACGTCCCATATAGTTTTACAAGCCGTGGTTTGATGGATTCCGATGACCTCTCCTACGCTAACCTGGAATAGCAGGATGATCAAACACAATTGCATGAATCACTATGCCGAACGAGCATTGCTTGTACGGTTAATACCTGGAATCCAGGATCACCAATAGCGAAGAAATGTTTGCATTTTCTGGTCACAATTTATAGCTCCTCCTCGAGTCTCATTATTATCAACCAAGAAATGTTCGGTTAGCCATTCAACATTATCTTCTGTAAACCGATACAAACTTCTATAGTTGTCACTATTCGTGTTATTACGCCTATTCACATAATTTTTCTGGCGACGGTCGTCTAAATTCATAAACATAGCCATTATTCAGAATTTTAAATATAAGTAGTTCAACACACGCGCTGAAAACAAAATTTTGTAGCAATGTCTGGGCCAGACTACAAATAAATTGTAGTATTTACTGCTTTTATTCATACCATAACCAGAACATGTTCCACAAAAGTAGTAAGTTCGAAAATTGTAGTAAAGTAAAGCTGCTTTTATTCATACCGTTTTACTACAAAAGTAGTAAATAGTACAAATTTTTTAGTAAATTGTGGATTACTACTTTTTGTTCATACGGCCCAATGGCTTGTTGTAGTCGACCTCAATGAGGACCTTCGAAAGACTACGACCAGAAGGCCGCATGTTTTCACATGACAAGGGACTGGCGATTCCAGTTGTTATGGAAGAATTCAGGTAACGTTAAAGTGATTAAAAATGGATTTGAGGTATTGGTGATAAAAAGAGAAGAAAATTTACGACAATGACGAAACTGATCAACTCTATACTGTTTGAAAAATAGTCAGAAAGTTATTATCAATTTCAGTTAAAAGATACTACGATGTTTAACCTCACTTAAGCTTTACTTGGATTCCTCAATAGGAACAGTGGAAATTTTTAGCATAAACAGGGCTGGTAGCGGATTTATGGATAATTAATAGTGACTTTAGTGATTAAAATAATTAAAGTAGTGACCAAATAGTGACTAAAAAGTAATTTCCAAAATTTAGGTATTTTTTAAATCTTTTATTCATTTGTTATATACACGCAGAGGCATAGATATTTATTTCAAAAATAAATTACTTTGGATTCAAAGAAAAATATTTTTGACTCAGGGCCTAATTGCAATTTTTTTTAAATCAAAATAAACGTTATTTTTGTTTTTACAATAAAGCTTCCATACGACGATATTTGAAGAGAGACCAGAGTAAAAGCTTCCATACGACTGGATATATATTCAAATATATGTTTATTTTAATCTAGCATATAGTTATTTGAATCTTTTTTTTTTACTTCAATTACGTGCTTTTTTTAAATCAAATCAAAACGCTTTCACTCAAAATAACATTGAATTTGTTTTAAAAAAGAAATATCCGGTTGATTTTAATAATTCAATGCTTTGATTTTTTTTTTATTTTATGTGATTAGAGCGAGGAATAAAGTAAAGATCAAGGTTTAATTATTGTGTTAAAACAATATTTATAAAAATCGCTGCTGTATCAGCTCTTCCACCTCCTTCCGTTCGATGAATTTCCAAATTTTTACGGGGAACCGGTTCACTGAAATAAGCCCAAAAATTAGAATTTTAAATATAAGTGATATAAATTTGCATACCTAGGAATGCACCAATTTATCACAAAGCTTAAACGATCTTAATAATTAGGTAACTTCAAATTTGTCCACATCCAGCGTCTCAACTTCAAGTTCCTCGATAACTATCTTTTCCGTAGAGTCCATTTTGCAGTTATTGCGATACAAAATGGCGCGAATTAGGCACAAACATGCACAAAACATTATGCCATTTTGTTTTTAAATCAAATAGAAATATTTTTTATTCAAACATAATTTTTTTTAAACCCACGCTGAGTGGTATTAGAAACAAATAAATATTTTTTTGATTCAAGCAATATCATCAATTTTAATCAAAGCCCCGTATGTTTGATTCTAATATGCCGTATTTCTCTGCGGGTAAGTACAGTAAAAATGAAATAAGTGTTCACCTCCGTTCGCAAAAATGAATAATACTGCGGCGCAGTGTCACTTTTGGTTTTTGTTTGGTCTATACGCATGGTTGAAACATGGCTAGCATGGCTTGTGCTAGAATTACTTCTGACTTCCTTTTTTGAACCATTTCCATGTGAAGCTGTTTGCACTGCCTTAATCATCTGAGGGTATTTAGGTCCACCTACAGCCGTTTTAGTAGCAAAAAAACTGGTTCCAATACTCCTCAATTCTGTACTCTATACTCAAGTCAGCACCAGGCATTTTAACAAGTTCCATTCGTCAATAAGAAGATTTTGACTACATATTTGGAGCTTTCACTGGATGCAAAGGCTGGTGGGTTAAGGCATTGGCAATATTTTATAAATGACTTCTGCAAACCAGACTTTTGACATAAGATTACGTCTTTGTTTTCAATACTGGGAACAATTTAAAAAATCGCATTGTTACCGTCAAGAAAAGTGGTCAGATTTAAAAAAAAATTACACCAAACGATCTAAAGTATTTCTACATATAATGTTAATATAGAAATGGTTGATTCGGGCCAAATACTATTGAGAAATTCATATATGTTAAGCCTTGTGTTAAAAGTATAATCACTCCTTCAAGCCTAAGGCGTATGATCCCAAAAGGATAACGGGTGTATAAAATCACACAGTCTGAATAAAAGTGTGAGCTATCCTCAGCAAATCTGTTTTCCTTCAATTCTTGTATCTGGAAAATATTAAAAAAAAAAACAAACAAATGAGTTTAAGACCTAATTGACGACCTTAAAAATACTGAATATGAAGAAGTTCAAGAAGGAAAAATAAATTCCTTATGAATAGTATAAAGCGTTGTTTTAGAATATTGTACATATGGATACGTATTACTTAATTCACGTTAATAAACGTTAAATATTTTTGTATCTTTCTGGGATGTTCTAGGTCATCCAAAATGTACTTGAGTTCAGAACTTCAGATCTACAGTTGCAACAGTAGCTTGTAGCAGTAGCAGGGCTATATAAGATTACGATATGTATTCAAACATATTGAATGAATGGTCCTCCCTTAGCTCAGTCGGTAAAGGCGCGGCTACAAAGCAACACCATGCTGAAGGTGGCTGGGTTCGATTGTACTCGCCACACAATCATATAAATGCAAAAATGGTACCTGGCATCTAAAGCTCTTAATTAATAACTGTGGAAGTGCATTTAGAACACTAAGTTGAGAGCAAGCAGTAAGCTAATTGCGAATGCAATAAGCTTGAAACGCTAAGAAAGAAAAAGAATTAACCTTTTGGAAGGTCAACTGTAGCTTTGTGATGTTCTAGGTTATCCAAACTGTCCTTGAGCTCATAAGTTAAGATCTACAATAGTAACTATAGCTTTTTGGGCTATATAAAGTTACGCTACGTATTCAATCATATTCAGCGAATATTTTCGAACGTAAAAAAAAATCAAGAGATAAACGGCGATGATCTAGGTCATCCAAACTATCCTTGAGTTCAGAACATAAGATCTCCAGTTGTAACAGTAGTTTTGTGAGCTATATATGGTGACCATATGTATTCGAAAATATTCAATGAATCTTTTGGACGGTCAACAGTCATTATTTTATAACTTTGAGATCCTCTAGGTAATCCAAACCATCCTGGAGTTCAAAACTTTGAATCTACGGTAGTAACAGTAGTATTTTGGGCTATACAAAGTTACGTCACGTATTCAAGTATATTCAGTGAATATTTTCGAACGTAAAAATACACAATATGATGATCTTGGCGAAAACTGTCTTGGCGTTCAGAACTTAAGATTGACAGTTGTAATAGTAAATTTTAGGCAATACAAAGTTATAATAAATATTCAAACATATTCGATAAATATTCTGAAAAGTCAAAAAACATTATAAACCAATATGATATGTTTTAGGTCATCTAAACTATCCTTGAGATCAGAACATAGGGCCTACAATTGTAACAAAAGCTTTCTGGGCTATGCAAAGCTACGTTGTGTATTGAAACATATTCATTGAATATTTTGCAAGAACGACTGACATTTTGAAATAATCTTCGAAGGTTCTAGGTTTTTAAAACTTTCCTGGAATTCAAAACTTAAAATCTACAGCTGTACTTTTTCCGTAGGTGGCAAGTTCTCAATATTGTCCAAAATGTCCTATGGAAGTGAAGTATTCGCGGGCCCCACATTGGGCTTACAAACTTGATCGACGATGGTTCGCACCAACCTTTCCAGATCAGCGTACATTAGATGTATGAGTGGTTCTTCCCTCTAGAAGAAACCTTTGAAAATAGCATTAAACTAGATCAGTATGATGAAGTTTGCAGAAGCAGATAATTTCTCATCTCCATGCGAAGCGCTAGGAGTGGACAGTAGTTTATTGCTAGAACGAATAGGCATGAAGAGAAAGTGTATTGATAGTTCCGTATAGGGCAACGGCAGGCTTTGAAATTGAAAGATACAAGTTTGAAAACGAGCGGAGGGCATTTGAACGGTGGTATCCGATCAGGCGCATAACGCCTTTGCCATACTACCCCATGCAGGGTGGGCAAGGGAGGAAATCCCCTTTTCTGGCAAAAAGGCTATGCACCGATCGGGCTCTTATACAGCCTATTGCTTTTTTCTGGTTCTAGAATGGAGCCAATTTAAAAGTCTTCCATGCATTCTAAACCTTTCAAGCTTCGCCACAGCAATTTGGTGGTTAACCTTGTCGAATGCTGCAGATAGGTCCAAATAAAGTACGTCCGTTTGTGCTCGATCAAGCATACTATCCGTCACGTAAGAAGTGATACACAATAGGTTTGACGTTGTTGAACGACTGGGGAAAAAACCATGCTGATCCGGGCTCAGGTGTTGCTTGCAATGAAAGAACAGTCGGTCTATCACAACTAGCTCGAAGAGTTTGGAAACGGCGTTATCCAACATCCCAGTGATTTCTCGTGGAAGTGCAGTGCACTCCGCGGCTTCCAATAAAGTGAACTGGCAACAACGGAGTAGCAACCTCGGGTGGTAAATCGTGCTCATGCTCATGCAACCGCAACTGTTGCTGTGGTGATCAGTGAACAGTGAACAGTGAATTTGTAGCCAGCCGATTGGCGCAACCTCGAGCGAAATAAGCGTAATCTAGTAGGCAACCATCATTCGGACACGCGGTTGAATGATTTGAATGGTATAAGCCAGCCACCATCATCATCGCTAATGTATCTAGAAAATGCATTAACTAGCAACATTAGCATGGTCAGTTACTAGTAATTAACAGATAATTGATTTTCAATTAACTACTAACTGTTGCAAATATGAAGCTAATCTTGTTGACTAAAGAATTGTCGCACAATATTGGTAATGATGTGAATGGGCCGACAGTTCCAAAGAATATCCAGTAAACATGGACCATTGAAAATCCGTCCGTTTTAGGACGATCAATTGGATTTTCCCAGCTGAAGAATTTGTTTGGATTGGAATATATCTAACATACCGTTCCAAATTATTGTAAATTGTAAGCCAGCTGTGGCTAAAACAGTTTCAGCTTTCCCATCGCCACATACCTCAGACCTCTAATACAGTTTCAAGCACGGCTGGGAAATTTAGACGTTCTCTATATTATTCCGAAGCGCAAATTTAAAGCAAGCTTAGTCCAATAGCAGCATGCCAAATTTAACAAATGGCAACCGTCACGAAGTATTGAAACAAATGATTATAACAATCATTAAACATTGCTAAGGGAAGGTCCTTACTTATGTTACTTATGTCACGCATTTAGGGGGGAGGGGGGGTTTGGGAAAACGTGACGAACCATACAAAAAAAATAGATGGTCCATACAAAAAACGTGACGGGGGGGTTATAAAAAGTAATTTTTTGCGTGACGTAATTAATGGACGTTCCCTAAGTCACCTTTAAGCACAACCTCGGGGCAGTCCCTTGCAGTTTTTTTTCCTTCTTTTGAACTTTAATTTTATCATGTTTCATCGTTGTTATTAGTTTTATTGTGTTTAAAGTTTTTGATTATGCAAAAAGGCCATCATTCAAAATGGATTATATTTCCCTTTTATCATGTTATGCCAAATTTCAATCACTATCGGATACAACTCACACAACTAACGACAGTGAATTCCGATAGGAGGTATCACAAAAGAAATATGACTTTTGGAATGCTATTCTAATTTCTGCAAGTTTTATCCAAGCACCTCATTATCAACAAAGTAATATATTTATAATTAATATTTCATCGTTGTTGTGTTATAACAGACGTCTATAGAGTGTAAGCAGGAATGTGTAGTATGATGTGTTTTATTAGTGGTCAGTTTATATACCAAGCAAAAATAATGATAACAATCAACATTCTGAAATAATCTAGAGTAAATATAGCTGACCACACCTTGTTCCAAATTCTAAATCTAGCTTTTTTTTCCTTTATCCTTAGGCTAGCATCACTCACTTAGTTGGATCGTATTCCGCCGTGCTCTGGAACATCATCTCGCGAATCTTGTCTTCTTCCGTTCCACTCATCGTCGAAAGATCGACGTTAGATTGCACTGCCAATGCACTATCGTGGCCTTTCCTTGGCGCCTGAACCTGCTGCTGATTATTGTCATCCTTTGGGGCCCAGTTTTTCTTCGGTGCATTCTTCAACGGTATCCTCGCTATTATCAGTGACGTATTCTTCGGAATTAGTGCAGCTTCTTCGCTGTATTCTGTTAATTGAATTTGCTTTTTGTTATCGACGTTTCAACTCAGCTACCAAGCGCAAAAAACGAAACAATTTACCTTCCTTGGTTTGCGCATTAGTGATCTGCAGATCAAAATCCATCGTTTTCCCGAGCCGTTTTTGATGGACAATGGCCTTCTTCAGGTCCGACACCGAGATGTGCAAACCATCGAAAGTAATGGTATCGAAATCTAGCGCACTTTTAAACTTGTAATGTACCGACATCTTGATCTAAGTATTTGGTGTTGGATTCCTGAAATAGTGCAATTTATGGTTTCTTCCAAGCAAACACATGTGTATGTATCGGCAATTGCTTTTGTCGTATGGTACCGTAGTTTGGGAGTAATTATGGCATACAACGGAATTGAGCAGAAGACATTCACCTCGTCATGATTTATTGGTTCATGCAGAGGAATTAATATACCGCTTCTAGCTACCAAATTAGAATGATTTAGCGACCAATTGCAACACCCCTAAACATTAGTTTGATCAAAACTAAAGATCCTCTCTGAAGCAAAAAAAAAATTTTAAATCGGGCGATAATTCAATATTCGTCAACCATACTGAATTTCCAGGTTAGGTTTTGCTGGACGTATTCTCTGCAATCGACGCCCAAGAAGCACTACATCAATATCTCATAGCATATTTTCGACCTCAAGAAACACTACTCACTAATTTCAGATGTTTCTTCGGTTTATTTTAACAGTTTCTTCAACAACAAAGTTGTGTCCCAATTCGAACCCGTAGCATCTAGAATATATGGATCCTCCATGTTTTTAAGACATCACAATTTTCACTGCACATCAAAAAGGCATCCACTTTGATATCCCGACTTTCTAATCGTTTTTCCTTACGTAACTCCAGCGTAAGCTCTCAAATTTCACCTCCAAATTACTCACTTGCATACGTATTATGGAACACACTACTTTTCGACCGAAATTTCACTACTTAAAACGGAGTTTTCGACTTCATTTTCGGGGATTAGCATCGGCGAGCAATAAACTACGAAAATATCTTTTCACTTTCTACTGTGGGACTCTGTCGGGAAGAGTCTGATGCGCTCGGCGAAAAAGCGAGATGGCGGTTCGATGACGTTTCTGTTATAGATCATTGCACCGAATGTATTAACCTCACTTTATTGACAGTTCAGGGAGCTTGTTTACAAGGTGTTAGAATTTGAACCGCTCAAACAAAAATTTGCATTTACTTTTTCCGGACTCTGTACGATAAGATTCGGGAAACGATGTTAAAATAAGTACTGGTGTCTGTCTTCCTGCCGTTTTACTTCAACCGTAATAACTTTAGAGCACAAAATCTCAAACCGATCTCACTGAAAATATTCTAAGTCCAAGTAAACAAGCTCCCTGAACTGTCAAAATTGCATTGATGACGCCATCGTGCAATGATCTATGTCTGAGCAGTGCGGCCATCGTAAATCGATGGCAGCTGGATTCCTATCCCTTAAATCAGGGATATTTTTTAAGCTCCAAATACACCTGCGGTTGAAGGCTGGCCCTCTATTTAAACGTTGCGGATGCTTC
Source organism: Aedes japonicus (assembly GCA_034211315.2). Classification (NCBI taxonomy): domain Eukaryota; kingdom Metazoa; phylum Arthropoda; class Insecta; order Diptera; family Culicidae; genus Aedes; species Aedes japonicus. Next base: position 90,812 of record JASCZW010006516.1, read on the forward strand.
TGCATGAATTTGAATGTTTTCCCTTAGGTTTTCTGTCAAATTTACGTCAATGAAACGCGAACGAACCGTTTGTGGGTGAATCTTTAAACCTGGTCCGCAATATATTATGGATACGTCTGCGTTCCGTACACTCAGCGAAATAAACTTTCGATATTCATAAGATTGCATTATGATTTTCTGCCACAAGAAATCATTATGAATTTCATCGACTTAGGGCATCTTCAACGGTGATCCAAATCGTGGGTTGGATTTATTTTTTTAGACCAAACGCAAAAACATCGCTGCACCGGTGTTGTAAATTTTGTTTTATACTGGATCTATTTTGCATCATTTTAAAACTGGTATATGTTTTGATCTATTCTTGCAGCGATTTGGAACAAGAAAAATATCGTTCCAAATCACTACATGCTACTTGATAATACAAATTATTGAGTAAAATTTCAGCTTTTACTAAACAATAACTTAATTTTATTGAGTATATTCCGAGGAATATTTAAATATGAGTGAGCCGAAAAGTAACCGTGTTTGCTGCATGTGATGCTGGCGGTGGACTAAAAAGTCCTGTTGCTGTCGAATGCTGATAATTACCTCCACTTGCTCCCGGTGCTACTGAATTGCCTTTTCGTTTCATTCCTTCATAACGAATGCTTGTCTTAGTTTTTTGACAGCCACTGCATTTTCCGGAAAACGATGACTAGATCGAAATGCGGAGGTTCCGAGATTCCGAATAGTATTTTGATTGCTCGGAAATGAGAAGAAATGAAGTCTTTAAAGTAAACCATCTGTTTATTGATAGATTGGTCATACATTCAACTGTATGAGCTTGCAAATAGCTCATACAGATAAATTTTTGAGAAGCCTCTAGTTGACTGTAGTTGTCGCATTATGTCCAGGAACATCTCCCTTGGCATGTGGAAACGCGGAAAGTGCTTCTAGTTGTATGTTTGCGTGTCACTTTAGTAGTCTTGGAACAGCTGATGACCGGAACGGAAATCACGGTCGACGTTTGGGCGTCATCCAGGATGCGACCCTCTCCGTTTTGACTCTTGTTTATTCGCTGCCAAACTACAAATCAGCATTATTTAATATCGTTTTAATGAAATGCATGCATTCACACACTCACCTTTAGCCAAACGAAAGAGCAAGTATTCCTTGTCGTCAGCTAACGATGCACTACTGGCATTAAAAATTATTTGGTCAAACCAATCAATCGCAAAATGTTTGTGAAAAATCTGCGATCTCTGAAAAAAATTCTGATCTCTGATATTGAATGATCGACAGGATGACAGGTGTTGGCGGGTTTAGCAACAAGAAATACAACACCGGTGCGGGGAACGCAAATTTGGTCTATTTTAGCTAGTTCTATTCAAGTTTTGCTGATGTAAATCAGGTATAAAGTTGATCTAAAAATAGACCGCCGCTGAAGATGCCCTTACGTTATGAAATATAATGATGTTGAAAAAATATAAGTATGAAGCCACCTAGAATCGAACCTTGAGTGTTGAGGTAACGAGTCCAGTGGCTTGACCACCAGTCTATAATACCAATTATTGAGTAAAATTTCAGCTTTTACTAAACAGTAACTCAATTTTATTGAGCATATTCTGAGGTATATTTGTAAGCCGAAAAGTAACCGTTTTTGCTGCGTGTGATGCTGGCGGTGGACAATAAGTTGTGTTGCTCACCTCGGATGCTGATAATTACCTCTAGTTGCTCCCGGTGCTAGTGAATTACC